>JALHCC010000016.1:0-86924 GCA_024340765.1 Tolypocladium cylindrosporum | reverse complement strand
GCTGAAGCCAGACGGACCTAGACCGACAGACCGGAGGCCACGACGAACCCAGACCGACAGACCGAAGGGCCCGGTCTGAGTCGGTCGGTCTGTTAGCCACACTGGGTGGTGTCAACCGAGTACAAAGGATGTGCTCCACGACGGGTGAAGTCTATCCTTCACAGGACCACGGTTGCAGCATGTCTTGGCTGAGTAGCATGCGCACAGAACACGGCGACAGCGTGCGCTCAATGCCAGACAGTCAAGAGTCACGTCTACAGTGGGACATCGGGCGTCAACGCGTCACGCTGCAGCTGGCCAACACCAGAGCATCAAGCCGACAGCCAACCCGCAACTCCTCGCCAATCAAGGCATCGCGTAAAGTATGTACGTTCAATCATTGCGATCCTCCCCACGAGGCGCAAGGCCCGGGAAGCACCGCACCCAAGATTGTGCGCTTTTCTCTGCATCCTGTGTCCCTCGAGCCGGCAGTCGTGGGCGCTGCCCGGAGGCGCACCTCGGGCCGGCAGGTTGAGGAGGAACCTGGACGTTGTTTTTTGCGTTGTTCATTATTTGAATGAAGAAGAAGAAGAAAAGGAAACGGAGGAGGATCCGTCGTCGAATTTTTAACCAGTTGCCCGCTGGGTGGATGCGAGTGGGTCCGAAAGTTGGTGCCTGAGAACCGGGGTTGTGGCCGCATAATTGAGGCTGCAACGGTTTGTCTCATCTGGCCCAGCGACTTACACGGCTTCAGGCGCTAACACCCAAGCTCAGTTAACATGGCTGCCCTCCAACCCGCTGAAGGGATCAAGCCTCCGATCCAACAATTCGCCCCCGTCAGACGCTTTCTAGCAGATACATTTCAAGGCTCGCCTGCGGCAGGCCGGGCTGATGCTGCTCGTACCGTTAGCCATGCGCGCAGCCGGTTGGCTGTCCAGCCGTGCCTGCTGCTCACTCACCACCGTCTCCCAACATCCAACATGTCGCCTCTCCTCCTCTCCTCGCTCTCGCTCTCTGCCCGGCAATTGAGTCCAGCATTAGGCTCAGCGTCGAGGCCAGCACCATCACTACAGCTCTCTTACTCAAGACACCATGGTTTTGGCATCGCCGTTTGATGGCGATAGCATCGGCAACCCCCCGCGACTCGGCACCATCCTCAAGTCAGTGCTGATGGTCACAAGATGATACTCGTACGCAAGAAGCTCGCCCTCAGGGAGAACAACCCAAGCCTGCCGACGCTGCTTGCGAAATGCCCGCGGGCCATCACCCCGAGCCGTCGTGGGAGAACCTCAACCTCATGCCGCACCCGGAAACCGCCACGCGGAGAGCGCCTTGTTCCAGAAGCTTGCCGTTCGAGGTCCGCCGGCTCCTGGTCGAGGTGTTTGGCGAGCAGACGGTGCACATGGACCTCATCTCCGACTACCCCCTGCGGCCTCTGGCCGGGTGAGTATCCGGACAAATGCTTCATCGGGGCCATGGGCTGGCTCCTCACCTGCCGACAGGCATAGGTTGCCCGTGGACTCCACCGGCGTCGGTGACTGACTTCCGTGGCAGCTACGTCGAGGGCATTGACGTGCTCTACGCGACCAGCACGATACACAGCTCCAGCAAGAAGCTGCTCTACAAGATTGACCAGTTCCTCCTGCCGCAACGGCGGTTGAGGGTCAACTCGGGGAAGCTCGTGTGGGAGTTTGACGCGCATTGGCTGCAGGACAGGGACCGCAGCATCCCATTCTTCAAGGAGCTTCTCGAAGCCGTCCCGGGCATGTTCTCCTGCGTCGAGTTGCTCTACGTCGTGGTCCAGTAGCGCAACCTGTGTCCCCCGCGCGGCGGCATCCCGGACCCCAGCGAGTGGGAGTACGAGATGATGGAAGACATCGTCATGAGGCCCGTGGGCAGGTGCCCCGGCTGGGGCCTTGCGTGCGCGAGTGCTCCGTCGCGATCCCCAGCACCATGTACGCGCCGCAGAGAAGGCGGGCCAAGGAGGCGGGCCAAGGAGGCGGGCCAAGGAGGCGGGCCAAGGAGGCGGGGGAGGTGGTCGAGCACGCTGCGACGGCGGCCAGCTCGAGCGGTACTGGAGGTCGCTGAGCGGCGACTTGGCGCATCACCAGGGGTACTGGGTGCGGCACGGGCTCAAGGACGTGGCGTTTCCGCACATGAGCCCGCTGAACGAGGACGTGGTGGGCCTCAGGGCATGGACGACTGGATTCTGTTTCACGGGTTATAGTGCGTCCTTGGCTCCTATTTGTACTCGTACTCGTAGTCTCGGACAAGCCTGCTCGCCAAGCTGCGCCACCGACCTGCCTGTTCTTGGCGCCATCGCGGCTGCTTCCGTCGCGTCGTTGGCGGCGCCTGAACACTGGCCAACGAAACCCCACCATGACGCAAACCTGCTGGCGTCACCCCTTGAGTCTCGACTTCATCCGACTTCATCACCATCGCCGCCTGGAGCAGCATCAATCATCGCGTCTCGCCTCGCGCACATCAACCCGGGACACCTACTTGTGCCTGCTCACCAATACGCTGCGACTTACATACGGCAGCGTTAACGTGCCGACAAGCGGGTGGTTGTGCATCACTACACGACTCACGGCGTCCATCTGCAACAACACGCACCACCTCTCAGCCCCAATTTGCTTCCCCTCATTTGGCACTTCCGCAACCTGTCCGGCATCATGGCGGACCTTCTCTCGTCGCGGCTCGCGCACATGAACCCTTTCTCCAAGTCTGGGAGCGACGAGGACGAGGACGTGGGTGGTGTGATTGGGGCCGACACCGTCGGCGGAGGCGGCCGCCACAACCGCAAGGCCGACCACGCCAAGGACGAGCTCAGGATCAGCCATGCACTGAGGTCTTTTCTTGCCAAGGAGAAGGTTCTCTCTGAGAAGGATGCCGGCCTGGACACCGACAAGCCCAGCGACGCTCTCCGCCGCCTGCTGAGCCGGACCTCGTTCAGCGCGCCCGAGGCCCTCCTGGACCGCTCTCATCCGCTGCCAGAGTACTTCATCAGCTCGAGCCACAACACCTACCTGGTGGCCCACCAGCTGTACGGCACCTCGTCGTCGGCGGCGTACGAGACGGCGCTCCGGACGGGCTCTCGCTGCGTCGAGATTGACGCGTGGGACAACAGCGAGGACGAGAGCGAGCCCAAGGTGACGCACGGCTACACGCTCGTCTCCCACGTCCCGTTCCGCGAGGTGTGCGAGACCATCCGCGAGGTGTTTGACGAGGAGCTCGCCTTTGCCGCCTGCAACGCGGGGTACGTCGCGGCGCCCATTATGGTGTCGCTCGAGAACCACTGCGGCGACCACGGCCAGCGGCGTCTGGTAGATATCATGAAGGAGGTCTTTGGCGATCGCCTACTCAGCGAGGCCGTTCGCCACGCAGGGCACCGTGAGCAGGAGGGCGGCGGCGGCCACGTCAGGTTGGCCGATCTCGGCCCGCGCATCACCGTCATCGTCGAGTACCACGTCCCCGGCGAGACGGACGACAGCGACTTCAGCTCGAGCGACGAGTCAGATGCAGAGGAGGAGGAGCGGGAAGCCCGCAAAGCCTACTACGAGAACAAGAAGGAAAAGGCGGCGGCGTCCAGCGTCATCGTCCCCGAGCTGGCGGAGCTTGGCGTCTACGCGCAGTCGGTCAAGCCGAGCGACAATTCATGGTACGACCCGGGGCAGCTCGTCAACGGGCCGCATCACCACCTTATCAACGTGTCCGAGTCGGGGCTGTCCAAGCATCTCCCGGCCAGCGCCGTGCCCATCAGCCGGCACAACGCCCACCACCTGATGCGCGTGTACCCCAAGGGCACGCGCATCGGCTCCTCGAACCTCAAGCCGGTGGCGTTTTGGGGCATCGGCGCGCAGATCTGCGCGCTCAACTGGCAGACGTTCGGCACGAGCAACCAGCTCAACGACGCGCTCTTCAACGGCTCCGAGGGATACGTGCTGAAGCCGGCCGCGCTGCGTGCCGGCGGCGACGGCAACATCGGCACCGGGCGCAAGAGGCGGCTCCGGCTGCACGTCGCCGGCGCGACCGACGTCCCGCTGCACGAGGACCGCGAGGCCGAGTCCATCAAGCCGTACCTCACGTGCAACCTGTACAGCCCCTGCGGCATCGACGGCGAGACGCACAAGCGCAAGACGGCGCCGTACAAGCACCACCGGCTGGGGATGCTGCACCGCGGCGAGAACCCGCCGGCGACGGACCCGGTGTGGAGCGACGGCGAGCCGCTGGAGTGGGTGTACGAGGACAACGAGCTCGTATTCCTGCGCATGCTCATCAAGAGCGACGACGCGTGGGCGCGCAACCCCATGTTTGCGGTGGCGGCGGTGCGGCTGCTGTACGCGGTGCCGGGATGGAGCTTCATTCGCATGATGGACATGAAGGGCCGGGAGACCAAGTGCACGGTCCTGGTACGCTTTGAAATTGGGGATGCCTGAGCTGTACTGGTGCACTTGGACTCTTGTATATCCGAACAGTGACGTACCGGATGCGTTTAACAGACTCGTATCGCTTCAGTCTCATTTGACCTTCAACCTAAATAGAGAGATTACCACACCCTCCCAGCAGCGCCTCCGTAGGGCATTGCGGCCAGCGCAGCCTTCTGATTCTCATCGATCCCCCGTTCTCTCACAGCCGTACCAGAGTAGTAGTTTCGCCGAGGGCACGTTGATCCATCGGCTGGGTTTGGCGCACGGAGGAAAGATGTAATGCATCGGAATACATGATTCCACGCCACTAGACAACCCTTGATTAGGGGACCGCAGCCCTCACCCGAAGGTTGCCTCTGGACGTCTCCCTGTGCGGTTCGCCAGGCCTCATACTCGAGACTTGCCATCAAGGTCATACCCGGCCGCGTGTCCCGCCAGCCTGCGACTCCTTCGCGGCGCCGTCTCGCCGCCAGCGGCTTTTAAAACGGCGTCTTGGCCCCGCGTGCGTCGCCTCCCCCTTTCCCGTGCCCTGGTCGCTCCCCTCGTTCGCGGCTGGTGCAGCGAACCTCGCCCGTCAAGGTCACCTGTGTCGGCGCTGCGTGGAGGCGTGGGTGGCCGAACGGTGCTAGTCTTGACGGCTCGGCACCCGGGACTGTCCGTTTCTCTCGGGGTGGTTTGCCGTTTGGCCCGTCTTTGACTCCCGGGGGGGCTGATGACGCGCGAGTCCGCACTCGAAGCGGCTGTTCCATGATGTGGCTGGTCGGAGTTGGTCGTCGGATGCGCTGTCGATGGGCCAGTCCGCTGCGTCTCGGGGCCTGGGGACATCTGCCGCCGCCTGGTTCTCCTAGCCGGCGCAGCCGAGGCGTCGGGATCGTTCCCGTGCTCCCGCTTCCTGCCTTGGGTTTGCGGCGGGGATCGTTGCGCGAAGCAGCGGGCGGCTTCGAGTGATGGCTGCGGCTCGCGAAGTACGTGCCCCGTCGCGGGCCTCGAGGTGTTTTTAGAATCCAGTTGGGATCGGCCCGTCTGCTGTGAGGCGTGAGAGGTACGCTGCCGCTTGTTCCCACCGTCTGCAGCAGTCGAAGAGCCGCTGTCGTCGGTACGCATCCGCTTCCTTCCGGGAGTCTCCGAGCAGGATGTCTTTTGCACCGGCGACGTGTGTGATGTGCGGCACGGGGGCAATGTGAGGCGAGAGTACTCGTCCTTGAAGTATTCGAGCCTCTCCTCCCAGTAGCCGGGGTCTTACAGGTCCGGGTTGCGGTCTCCGTTTGCTCGGAAACGGACGGCGAGAGGGGCCGCGATGTAGAGCTCGCCACTGTCCAGTACGTGCTGCCCTGCTGGCCCGTGGCGCTGAAGATTGTTCATGGCCTGATGGACTGCGGATCTTGCCAGCCTCAGTTCTTTGATTCGTAACCCTTCGGCCCTCAAGAGTGCAAGTTTCGCCTCCCAGTAGGCGGGGTCATCGAGGTCAGGCGCAGGACTTCCACTCCCGCGATAGACTATCTCGTGGCCGCGGATAATGAACTGCTGGCCTACTCGGTATACCACGTTGGTAGTGTCATCGATTTGGAGCTCGTCGTTGTCTACAATGCGTTGGGCATCGGGTCCCATGGCCCGTAAATACATCATCTGGTTATATCCGTATCCCTTGAATTGCTGTAATGTGTCTCTGCTTCCGGAAAATGACGCGATGCTCTCTGGGCGACTGCTTGGGATGGATGCTTCTTTTTCATCCGCGACTTCATCTGCGATGGAGCCAGGTCTTGCTGGCTCGGACGGGGGCAAATCTGTATTGTGCAAACGATGATCCCTTGTTAGATGGAGGCTGCTGCGTACCTGCCAGGTGCGCAGCCACCCAAGCTGCGATATTGTCCCGGCCGAGGTCACGTCCATATCTAGGCGGCGACTGGGGTTCACATGGCGACTCATCGCGTGGTGTTGCCGCACCCAATAGCACACGTGCCCTTCTCGTCCTTTGTCTGGCCTGAAACAGCTGCTCCTCGAAATATGTGTATTTGCGCTCCCAATATTCGACATCCTCCAAGTCGTGTTCGACGTCGTTGCCTCTGAGACGAACATCGTTTCGGCCAGCAATGTAAAGCTCGTCCTGCTCGAGAATTTGCCGGTTTTCCTGAACAAGGGCGGTCATGACGGCAAACACCGAGCCCTTGACCCGTTCTATAGTCAACATGCGCCGACCAGGCGTCGCAAACTGCTTTCCCAGAAAGCGGCGTCGCAAGAGTGCGGCGATAGGTCGTCCTCACCTCGCAATCGAACATTGTTGCTGTTGTCGATGTAGAGGCTTTCGCTCTGAAGTATTCGTTCTCCCACTGCCCCAATGCCCAAGCTCTGCAGAAATTCGCGTACGCCGCGTTTCGCTCGGTTGACTGCCACCACTGACGGCTCGTTCTCGTAGACGGGCTTGACGGGCCCGAAAGAGTGCAGGACTTTCTCCAGATTTTCCTTGGTGAGAGGCTGGCAAGGCGTCGTCGTCATTTTTGACGCATCGGCTTGAAACAGAGCGCTGAATAGCAGAACATGGAGACGGGAATTTGTTGATTGACAGACCTCAGCGACGCTCACCCAATGAATGGAACCTCGATAGGTCACGTGTTCAGCAACCCCAGCCGCTGAATGTCCTTTGAGGGCCAATTCCGTAACGGTGGTGATCTGCTCAGGAAGGCCCAAGATGGCGCGCTGTACAATATGCCCAACACCCTTCTATGATTCCTTGCGTCAGCTGGCCGTCAAGGGTGCTCTAGAACGCTTCGCACCTCGACCTCGTGATACGCACAACCAGCAACTGTCCGTGCCCTTTCCAGAATAGGGCATGCTGGTAGGGAATCGCATCTATACCTGCCTGCTTGCGACCACGGCCTTGAGTCTCGACCCCCAACTTTCCGATATGGTGGAACACCGTACCGGGACAACTTCCATCTACAGCTTGTCTGACCCCAGAGACTTGCATCTGACGCTTGCGGCTGGAAGAGTGACACGTCATTCAGGTGCCGTGTTTCTCTAGCTCACGGTTCGACTGAAGTCAGACGGGTAACCATGATTTCTCTTGATAGTCCGTTCGGAGTCTGTAGTACAGCGGAGTCCCGGAATTTATCTTAAAGTGATGAACGGAAATCCAGCTGCGTTGTCGAAGAATTGGCGACCTAACGAAAGTCTTTGGTCTCAGGCACTTGAAGAACTCGAGCAATACTCGTGATGGCTTCGTGATCCTGCACGAACAGCGGCATCCCATACCTCTTCCCAGACGAGAATCTATTCTAAACACCCGACACTGGCCACCATCAAAACACTGGTATACAGTCGGAGCTCTGCCGTCAGATTAGAGCGGGACCTAGCATGAGATCTGTCTGGATGAAAATATTTGGTCATTCTGCGCTCGGGGTGCCGAATAAGTAACGTTGCCATCGTCGTCTAAGCGTTGGAGGGCATTGAGTTCAGAGAACAGGCGACGCTATCCTGATTAGGATTAGACGCGAAACCGGCTCTACCCTAGACAGTGCTACTTGGGTTATAAACAGGCAATAACCTAGCATTCAACGGCACGTAAAAAATACCGATGAGCAAGGTGTACCGAGTCTGCATGAGGAGAAACTGGCACTACGGACTTGTAGTTCCGAGTGAGAGATGAAACTAGCTGCCGAGGACTATCGAGGTCTCGACACTCCATCATTGTTCTTGCACTGCGTCAGGCTGGCAGACGACGTCAGATGAGGACGGCTCATTCTGATTGTAAGCCCTACAGTTCTATGTCAGAGGCGGTATGGAGTGTGAGAAGGCAACATGGAAGTGGAATGTCTGCATTCGTCTACAAGAAAATGTCTATTCTGAAAGAGGATCGGCTTGAAACGACTGCCAAATTTCATGTTCGTTTCTAAGATGTGACCCGAAGAACTTGCTCGTCTACCGCTCACCCTACACCACTTACACGAGCATGCGTCGATGATGCGAGGATGACGATCGTGTCTGCATAGCTGTGCGTCCTCGACGGACCACGCCCACTCAGCCGCAACGTATAGCCCCCAACAACACAGCACAACTGCCACTGTCCCTTGGAACTCACAAGGTGGATGCCAGGAGGCCCAACAAGATCTGCACACAGTCTGAGACTTCACACCCGCGACTTCCGAGTGGTACGACGCTGGTCCTCACAAAACGCGGTGAGCCCAACAGGTCTGGCGCAGAGGCGAGAACTGGCGACGCAGGCGGATGTGCGCTCGAAGGCTGAGATCCATGTCTTTGCTGCAAATCACTAGTCCGCAGCATGTAGTCACGAGGACGGTGGAACAGCAGGTTGAGAGGTGCCACTCGGAATATGCCGTTGATGAGGAGTCCCACGGGGCAAGCTTTGGCTGCGGCCACGTAACGAGGACATGAACGGCCACTTGGCTGGCGGGATTCAAGAGGCATTGGGGTTTCGACGTGGCGTGATTTGTCTCATAGCTTGGGGAGGCTTGGGCAAAACTACCAAGATAGGCAAGTATATCTGCTGGCTGGCGGCCATGTGACACGGCAGAGACAAAAGAGCATTCGAAGGATTGGTCAGGCTGACGGATCTTGGCCACGATCGAATCACGGTTGACGGCTTGACCGCCGACCACCAGCAAGGTTGACCACGGTACTCGGCCGCCGAGGCTGGCTGGCATGTCGCACAGCGTGCATGGAGAGCAGGCAGCACGAGGCCTTCCTTTCGTCAGCCAGGCGGATTGTGAATCAAGTAAGCAACCGGCCAACAACGGGACGGTGTCGAGCGCGCGTCGGTCCCCAATGCAACTTCGGCTGTCCGGGGTCAGGATGGATGGGGAAGGATCCAGCAACGAGGCCTCGGAGGCGTTGGCGGCTCGCATGTCCGCCGGGATGATGACATACGGTGGCGACCAGTGCAATGCGCCACTAAGACGGCGGATAGAGGCGGAGCCAACTGAGAGTCTGAGACTCCTCTCACGGGCCGCCGTGGCCGTCTAGAAGGGCAATCGAAGACCCAATCGGGTGGGCGGGGGACCCCTGCGGCAATGCGAAGTCGGACAGGGTGCTGACTGATGAGGGTGGTCGCAGGCTGATGGACTGAGGGATGACGTTGCTGCCGGGTCTGTTGGCGAGTAAGTCGCACCTGAGGCTGTTCACGAAGAGCTGGAGGATCCAGAGATGCCGCGTCCTCGGTCTCGCCAGCTCATCAATACGAAGAGCCACTCCAGCCCACTATTGTCCCCGTCCTGCCGCGCATGTACTCGTACTTGGTACGAAGCGCTGTGGCGCACGCCTGCCTCGCGGACTCGTTCACGTGCCTCGGGCGCTGCAACATGGGGGCGGAGAGAGACGGACATGCGTTTGTTTTTCGCGACAGCGAGCAGCTCCGGACGGTGCGCTCGGCGGACGAAGCAGCGCGCGCAACTCGGTAAGCATGACGGCACAGCGCGCATCGCAATCCGAGCGCCATTCCTGGGTACTGCCTGGCCAGCGTACCGTGTGTCGCGGACTGTAGAAACGAACGGTATGTGCTCATCCATCCACTGGGATATGAATCACCGGCGGAGGCCCGCTGCATGTCGGACGTCAGTCAGCGTTTCGCCTGGAAGACGGCGAAGCAGTCGGCGGCAGCAGGCGGCAGCTCCCGCCCTAGCTGCGTTTGCGGCTGTCTGCGTCGAGCCGGACGTGCACCGTTCCGCGAACACGGAGGCGTGGGAGCTGCCGATCCATGACATCAGGTGGGCCACCAGAGCGGCCGGGGTGTCGGCGCTGGCTGCGAGGTTTCCTGTCTGGGCATGGCTGGCTGGTCCTCTTCTCGATTCTCACCCTGGCCGGCGCGGTAGGGAGAGAAGCCGTGTCGGAGAGGAGGCGGACGAGCGTTGAGGAGAGGCGGCAGCGGAGCCGCGGTGGAGGCCATTTTTCTTGTCGCCCATCCGTCATTCCACCACCATTCTGGCATATTTCGCGTCGCCCATGACGGCTGGCGTGCGTGTGGTGTTGTTGGCTCTGTGCGACCAGCCGCGGCGCGAGGCTGCTGCCTGGCATGACATGCCGCCGCACTTTGCCCGTCGCGCGAGCACGAGCGCCTCGGGGTAGCGAGTACGAGTACGGACGAAGTACGAGTACTCCGTTCTTCAGGCAATGGCGGATCGCCAGTTGAGGCTGTCATGGCGGCTGGAAGGGGCCAAGTTGAGCGTCGCGTGGCAGCCCACCGCACCGAACGGGCCTGGGAGATGGGCAGGAAATGACGATGGGCCAATTTGGGCCCTGGCGATTGGTGTGGGCTCCGTGTCAGGCCCCAAGTCACTGGGTCACGCTACTCCAAGCGCAGCTTGGCGGAGGAGACTCTTTGATATTCAGGAGGCGCCCGAAAGACTCGACGAGAAAAGAGACAACAAGGCGAGCAGAGCAAAGCAGGCAGAGCAGAGCAGGCAGGGCAGAGCAGACAGGGCAGAGCAGACAGGGCAGAGCAGAGCCCGACGGGCGTTCATGTTCTGCACCTGCAGCCGCCGCCCGCCATCGCAACAGCTGCAGGGCGTAGCAGTACAAGTACATGCCGGCGATGCCAACTGGGGAAGACGCAGCACCGTGGCTGCGGCAGGGAGCTGCACCGTGCGTGCAGCGCACAGCGCGTCCTGCCACATGCAGGGGCCCAGCGCCAGCCAGCGGTAGACCGGGGCCGCTCATGGCGTCACAGGCGTTGATCCCTTTTCTGACAGAGCCCGTTCCCCGCCCCTTGGCGCGGCGCGAGGTCCCCTGATTTGCAGGAGCTCAGGGCCTGTGTTTGAGCGCCCGTGTTTGGGGCCAGCGCGCGCCGCCTGGAACGAGGCGGCGATGCAATGGGCGTGGGCCTCAGCACCGCCCTCGTGCCGAGTACGAGTAGGCGTTTCCATCTTGGAGGCGTTTCCATCTCGGAGGCGGCCAGAGGGATGGTCAAGGAGAGGCTTGAGAGGCTCGGGCTGCTGCATCCTCTGCGTTCCCGAGTGCTGAGCGCTGGGGCGCACAGTACGAATCGACCGCCCGCGGCACTGTCCCCCGTCCCTAGCGCCCATCGTCATCAACCATCGTGGCCGAAAAAAGGGTCTATCCTCTGCCCTTGGACGTCGGTCAATCATCGTGGGCCATCCTCCACCCACTCGTCCATCCCTCATCCATCCCTCATCCATCCCTCCATCCATCCATCCGCAGTCGTCCACCGCCAGTCCGGTGCGTCAATCCCGCCCACTTACACTCCTCCACGTACAGTGCCTCCCGCGACAGCCCACGTTGCGCCCAGTCCGAGAGCCACACCTCGCACGAGCGTCCAGGGACAGAAAAAACATCTCCCACTCGGCGCCGCCAACAGCTTCCTTCGCTTCTTCTCTTCTCCTCCCTTCTGCCGAATCTGCAGACGCTTCCCGCGACCAGGACCACTGCAAGGCCCATTGTCTCTTCCATTCTTCCTTCTCCACGTGCGCGAGTATTCTGTCGTCATACCACAACCACCCCATCCTCGACTAGGTACCTGCACTCTCTCGTCACGACACCCCAGTGGTGCTGTGTCCTTCAAGGTTGTCAACAGCCGATCAGCAACGACGCTGTTCGGGAGCCGGTCTCGCCCTGAGCCACAGCGCATACCATTTACACCGCATACCATTTGCATTGTTTTCTGCTGGCACGTCGGCCCGGTCGAAGCCTCCCCTTACCACGCCGTCCTTGCCTCGGGTACAAAGTACTACTGCAGACTGCCGCCACGCATCGACCATCCCGCCTTTCCTCCCTTGTTCAACGACGACGACGACAACCACCACCGCTATCGACGTTGACCATCACTTCCACGACCTGCCACTGCCTTCACACGGCTTTGATGGTAGCGGCTTTCCTCGGTACCTGACTTGCGTGACGGAGGATCTTGGGACGTCTCTACCCCGACTCACCGCTTCCGACTAGCTCAACTTTCAACACTTCTCCTCTCTGAACCACAGCCTTCGCGACGAATCCCAAATGTCCGACCACCAGGATGCCCAGTCGGTGGGCTCCAACGCAGACACCAACCCCATGGAGCGCTCCGACTCGTCCGCCTCGACCACTCCCTCCGACAACAACGAACCCATCATCCACCAACCCATTCCTACGCGACCGCGATTGCCCAGTCGGAGAAGCAGCGGGCCCATGGTGGTGCCGCGCGACAGCTCTGCAGTCGGGCCCGTCGAGTCTCACTTTGGCCCGGACGACGTGCGGGCCATGAGCCCGAGGAGGACGAGCGAGGACATTGACAAGATGGGCAAGGAGGCGAGGGAAGAGCTGCGCCGGTGAGTATCCCTCGACGTCATGGCCGTCGCTGGTGGAAACTAACCCCGTGGCAGACATGCAAAGGCGCTGCAAGAGTCCCTCATCACCATCTTCAAACGCATCGAGGCCGTCCGCGAGGAGCACGACAAGCTCGACAACAACAACAAGTTCCTGCAAAAGTACATTGGTGACCTCATGAGCACCACCAAGATCACCGCGTCCGGCAGCCGCAAGAAGTGAATCTGGCAGCGAGCAGGTGTATGCGCCGCGGCAGGCGTCTGCACACACACCACTGATGATACCCTTAACAACAACAGCCTTTCGCGTTGCATCGAAGCGACGGCTTAGCAAACTCTAACCACGATGCCACGACACACTCTCGGCAGCACACTCCGTTGGATCCTCGGCATCGTACTGGTCACAAGGTGGCATGATACCCGAACGTTTGGCGCAAATGATTGAACCGTCCCGCATATCGAGCCCGCAACTTGGCGGGCCAACCCTATTGCACGACACGTGCATTCATTGTACACTACCACTTACCGGCGGCCTAGATTTTGGCCGCCCTCTCACGTTATTCTTTCACGAGGCGAGCGGATCCGCAGCAACACAAGCGCAGCACGCGGTCTCGGCTCGTTCTCTCGAGGCGCCACAGACCTCTTGGCCACACTGTTTCAACCCCATACACCGGCATACGTGTGTCTGGTGCGCATATCATTAGGCGTTCATTGGAGCGAGTTACTGGGGACGTTTTGCATTGGCGACTGTAGACGACAGCCGAGGAGGTCACGACAGGACGAGCCGGAGCACAAAAGGCGGCGGGGCAGCCCCGAGCACAGTGCTCTGGCAGGGATGCGCCGTGAGGGTTGCAAAAGCAAAACGATCAATACCATTTGGATTTTGACACGATTTGACTGGTGACGATGTGGTGATCGAGCCGGCTCCGTTCCTGGCCGTCGCTAACGAAACTCTGACGCCGCACCATAATCAGGCATGCCGACCCCTCGTTCCGAGTCCAACATTCTGGCTTACACCGGAGCTAGCGAAGCGAGGTGGTAACACTGGTGAGGCTTTTACGCTAGCACGGCGTTTTCAGTCATTGAGGTGCTCGAACCCGTACGAGTACGCTCCGGTGAGAGTCGACACGATATCTGCACTGGTTGGTTCGAACGGCCGTCACGGGGACAGACGCGTGCATGCGATGAGCAGACACTGGCGGGAGCCAGGAGCGTCTTTGGTCTATGGCCTGCCAAGCGTGGGCCGCTCGCTGCGTCTCCATCCACCCATCCGTGCCCTCTGCCCGTAGTCGGCCTCGACGATGACCTGGCCGCAACAAGCAGTGCAGCATGTCCGGTCCTTTGACCTTGAAGCCGTCGACACCTGACATGGCGGCCCAACCGAGACCCATCGAGCACCGGCGTTTCCTACAGGTACGTGGGCAGACCGGTGCCGGCGGAGGAACCAGTGTGCCATGTGCGAGGCGCCCGCCGTCGTCCACATCTCACCGACGTCGCACGAAAGACAACAACCACCACCACGATTGCGAATCGCGACGACGAAAAGAGGTGCTGCGTGGCGGGACATGCCAGGCGAGCGGCCGATGGCGCCTGCAGGGTCCGCGGGAGGGGGGCCAGGCATGGACGGTGGCAGCATTTAATATAGGGGGCGCATGCCATTGGCGCGGAAACGGGCTTCGGGCGATGCGCCGACACGGCCGAAGAGGCTGCCGGACGTCTCGTCTTTGTCCTCGTCCGCCCCCCGGGGCAGGCAGGTCGGGTCGTCTGGTCCCTCGCCGGCGCTGCACGACACGGGCCTCGACGCTGAGACCTACTGCTCCCTATTGTTTGCTCCCGCGCCGCCGTCCGTAGGGGGGGGAGCCTCCCGCCCATCCGTTCATGCATGCCACCACCCCCCAGCGCCCGCGCCCGAGACCGCAGCTGCAGCGCCGGGGGGGTGCGCGTCTGCGAGCGGCACGGTGCGTGCGATGCGGCCGTGGCTGCGGCGCTGATCCCGGCGTGTGGTGGTGCTAAACGGCGGTTGTGGGCTGTCCTGTATGTACGAGGATATGCGCAGGACCCGTGGTGAGAGGCGCGGGCAGGGGGTCGTGAGGAGACCGGAGATGGCATCACATCATGCGACTGGGTTGGGCGGGTATCGCTGAGGGCTGGTGCCGCGTGCTGCATCGACTGTCCGATGAGGTTGGCGCGTAGAAACTGGATCGGACTGGAGAGGAGGCTGCTAGATATCCTGGTTCCATTGTCTCTGCACGGCCGGACGTTGTGCTTCGTCGTTACGGTAGCCCAGCTCATTCATGATCATCCCACTCGCCGTCAAGTGCACCCATCAGCATTGATTGTTCCGCTACGAAGCGCTGCCATCTACACCTCACGCGACGATCCTCCCCTCCCGTCGCCCCAGGCCCTCGCTCTCAAACACCAACGGCCCGCCCCCCGGCCCGCTCGCGTCCAGGCTCACCGTCACGCCCCTCCGCTCGCTGACGACGCGCACCGTCTCCCCCAGGTTCCGCCAGTCCACCTCGCACGCGCGCGTCGCCTCCTCGCCGCCCGCGCCCGCGGCCGGCACGACCTCCCGGATGTCGACGGCCGGGTACGGCAGCCAGCCCTCGCGCTGCGGGATCAGGATCAGCGGGATCTCGGCCTCGGTCGCGGGCGTCGACGACATGGTCGACGGCGACGACGACCCGGGGATGACGAAGTGGCCCTTGCGCCGGCCGCCGAGGAGCCACGTGTCGGCCAGCGCCGTCACCTCGTAGCTGAACTCCTGGTCGTCCCGCTGCGGCGTGTCCGTGTCCCACGCGCGTGTCCACCGCAGGTGCAGCGTCGCCGGCAGCATCTGGTTCACGCACACCGTTGGCGTTATGCTGCCCAAGTCGTCGGGCGGGCTTGCGACGGGAGCCTGCAGGCGCATGTCTGCCGTGTGCACCACCGACAGCGCGGGGATCTCGACGGGGATGAGCATCGAGCATGGCTCGGCCGCCGAGGAGGCTGGGACGGCTATCCGGGGGTGCTTCTTTCGCCAGGAGCGGAGGTGCTCTGACAGTTTGGTCGAAGCATCGTCGTCGGACCCCGGGACGGCGCCCAGGCCGTGGAAGAGCCGCTCCCATGGAACGCCGTCCAAGAACGCCGTCGTCAGCTCTCCCAGCAGTACGGCTCGCTCGAGATCCTGCGCCTGCAGCCCCTTCCTGACCTCGCCCAGGACGTGCCCCTCTACCAGCGTCGAGTACTGCTGCAACGGCGTCTGTCCCAGGCTTTCCTCGACGGACGCCGTTATCAGCTCCTCGACCTCGGTTTGCAGGACGCTGTAGTGCAGCTTCAGGTACATGGTCTTTCCAGATCGCTTCCCTGCCTTGGACCCCGCCTTTCTCTTCACCTTGTACAGCAAGCCTGCAGGCTGCTTCGGGAAGACGGTGATCGGGTTTGCGGGCGGGACGCCAAAGGACGACTCGAAGAGGTCCGACTCGAGCAGTTCGCTCTTGTACAGGCGTAGCGGACTCGGGCTTGCCGTAGTTACGTTGAACCGCGAGAACAAGGCCTGGTGTTTGAAGACGTCTTGGACGTTGACGCCGAGAGCCAGCGACACGGGCACCGTCAGCGACTTGGCGAGGTAAAACGCCTCGTCCGACTCCGTCACGTATGTGACCTCGAGCTTCGCTAGCAAGTCGGCCAGGTCCTGCTCGACAGAGTACGGAAAGCGCAATGTCACGGACGTTTCCTCGGCCATGGAGCCAAAGAAGAATGCCCCGGACTCGGGCCGTCTGGCAAACTCCATGGTCGAGTCCACAAACTTGGCCTCAGTCGTCAGCAGCCGGAGACCGCCCGTGGCAGGCCTCACGCGGACCTCGCAGCTCTTCAAGGGATTCCACCCCGTATAGAGCTCCAGGTCCAGCGAGTTGTTCTTGTCCAGGCAAATGTGCTTGGTCGCGCTCACGCGGACGTCCAGCGCACCGGTACGCCGGAACAGTGTGACGTCCGAGTCCTTAAATATATCCGTCGTTCTCGGTGCTGGGTGGTTCACATCCCGCTCGTAGTGGAGGAACAGGTTGCTCGATAGCAGTCCAAGATGGCTAATTCTGTATTTTCCGGGAACAGTAGACTGTCGTTTGTTAGTTTATTCACCATACGGCATGCCGGGCCACTTACGTTGCAATCCACTGTAATGCTGTTCTTGCCCGGAGTCAGCACAAGCTGCCCCTTTTTCTCAAACACAAGGTCTCTGCACGGCCCTCCATCGGTACACGTTACTTTAATCTTGGCGGCTTCGAGCGTGATCTCCTCGGGCAGCAAGCTGTGCAGAGAAATGGACAGAGAGCATGTATCGCGCTTGTCGTGGTATTGGGGTGTTCCGGCTAGCTGGATGTTTGTGAAAAAGTTCGCCAGCGGGACCTTGACTTCAGTTGCAAGCGTCTTTGCAAGGCTAAAGAGCTTCCCAACGACGCCCTGCAGCGGCGACGTGTCCGGAACGGCTGTCCTCCGGGGTCTCAAGAGCAGTGCCGACTTTTCCTGCAGCCGCTCCCTCTCCGCCGCACATGCCTTGACGAGTAGCGTGAGAGCAACGCGGACGTAGTCGTCCTTGGACTGCAGCTCGCTCAGGCACTGCGAGTACATGACCAGCATCGACAGCTCCAACGTGCTCCAGCCGCTGTTGCCAAAGAAGGGCGTTGCCTGTTCGAAGAAGGTCGCCGCGGCCCGGTGTTCTTTCATGTGGACTTTGAGAATAGCCAGGTCCGCCAGGCAAGTCTGGACGGCGTGGACATGGCTCGCCACTGTGTAGTGCCGCAAGGCCTTGTCGGTCAGAATCTCATACAGCCGATAGTAATCGTCGCCATTGTCTGTCGCGGTGCGCAGGATTTGGCTCTCGATGCCAGCCGTGGACGGGGAGGCAGCTTGCGGGGCGGATTCCTCGCCTGCAGAGGTGGGAGCGTCAAGGCTAACTTCGTCCATATCATCAACGCCGGGTTCGCCAACTATCGGGGCCTCGTCCCAGCCGTTGGACCAGCCACGCCTCGTCCCCAGGCTGTCCAGGATGCTTCTTGACAGCAGATAGAGCTCAGCACGCCGTGCAGAGAGCTCCTCCAGCCCAACCTTGAGGAACTTGGAGTTTGGGGCTTCGGTGTCGGAGACGCTCGCTCGTCGGCCAGGCCCTGGAAAGACCCCGGGGCTCGACGGGGGTCGTGGGGAAGGCTGCACATGAAGGGACGAGCTTCGAGCAGGGTGCATCATGGTTTTTGGCTCCGGTATTGACGACTTTGGCTCCTGGCCATCTCCGCGCATTATGATGGTGGGCGGAATTGGAAGTGCCCTGGTCGATGTCTGAGCCAGGATCTGCTGTGCGACGGAGAAGGCAAACGAGGACACCAGATTATCCACAGTCTCGGACAACACGGGCCCGAGGCTCGACATCGCTTGGTCCGAGCCCACACGGGCCGTCACGGCAGACACGACGTCCTGGCGCATGACCTGCGATATGGCAGGGATAAACTCCAATGTCCGTTTGCATATCTCGGCCAGCATACTCAGATTCTCGGGCTCGTCGCCGCGGCTGGAAGGGGACGCCAACGGAGCAGCCCCGGTCAAGATGGAGTCTTGCTGGTCTCTCAGCTTGACCATCAGCTCCTCGGGTGTGGACCAGGCGTTGCCTAATCTCAGCAGGAGCGAGATTTGCCGAGCAAAGATGTAGCAGCGAAAGTCGAATACCGACACCTTGTTGGCCAGAATCATGTCGCGGTACGCCTTCTTTGTCGAACTAATCATGATGTCGTCGGACTGGTCCTGGGCAGATTCCTTGGATTGCAAGTCTTCCGCCTCGCCGTCGCCGTCTTCTCCGGACGCCTGCGCCAGCGCCTTTGCGGCGATCTTTCCGAGCTCCTCCGTGTAGCTGAGCATGGCGCCGCCGTGACTCTCCGGGGACCCAGTCGCAGCCTGCTCTTGGATCACAGAGTCCAACCCCACATTGAGCTCGTCATACCCGACCAGCGCGTCTTCCACCAGGCCCACACTCTCGAACCCCCTCGCGAGGCCTTCTTTGAGGATGAAAAAGGTGCAAAAGTTCCAACCGGGCAGGCTCCGCTGGGCGTCCTTTTCCTTGATGTCCTCCTCGTACTGGGTCACCCTCTGGTCGAACGAGCAGAGGATCAGACTCTTCAGCTTTCCCACCATGTCGTTCCACGCGTTTTCGGCATCCTGGTCCGCCTCCGAGTACCCGGACGGCACGGCGGGGACAACCCGGGGGAGCATATCGTACGGCACATCGTTGATGCCAATCCGGATCTGCGCAACGTGGTCTGGCGCGCCTTTGGTCGCCGAGTTAAAGTCGGAGCGAAGCTTTTCCATCAACGGCGTCGACCCAGTCCGCCATCGGGACGAGCCCTTGTCCGGGGTGCTGCCGTCGGACTTGCTGCTGCCGCTCCTGGGCTGCGTCGCGGCGACGGTGTTTGGGATGACGACGTGCACAATCATCCACTCGAAGGCATCGTGTTTCTCCTGGTTGCTGCCCTTTTTGGAGCTCGCCGACGGCGGCGTGTGCGTCTTTATCCACTCGCGCACCTCGGCGCGGACGGTGCTCTTGTACGAATCGTTGTCGTCGCATCGGACGAGCAGGACCTTGAGGTACGGCGTGCGGCGCAGTCCGGGGATCTGGTGGCGCCGCTGGGTGGCCGCGGCCTTTGGGGGGAGGGACTGCGTGTCGACGGCCTCGGTCGAGCCAGCGTGGCCGCCGACGTGCTGCGTCTGGAACCCATCGTCGCGCGACGTGCTCGACGCGCTCTCGGATTCGCGGAGCGTCGGCGCAGGCGGCGCAGGCGGGGTGTCGCTTCCGCCCTGGACCAGCTCGACATGCAGAGTGTCGATGGACCGCAGCGGACCGGCGTGGGACTGCCAATGGAGGTTCCGGAGCGGCAAGCGAGGGATCAGCCCCGGAGAGAGCAACTTGTAGACATTGTGAGGATCAAAGTACTCGACTGCGACGTGTCAGCGGCTGGGCTGTCGGAGCTTGCCAGAGCAGCCTCACTCACCGGTCACCTTTGACGTCGAAGACTGCTGTTCCATGGCAAACACCGCGCCTCTGCCAGTAGCATGGCTGCGCTATCGGGGCTGCTCGTTGGTGGATGTAGACGAGTAAAGGAGGTGTGGTGTTGCGACTTGCGACACGCTGCAGCTCCAGCTGTCGCGCACGGAGCCGCTATTCTCCGGGACAGTCCCGGGCGGTGAGCGCGCTGGACGGTGACGCCATTCCCTGATGTTTGGCGGGGTGCGGCAGAAACAGAAACATTTGGAGGGGCATCACCATTCACTTCACGAGTTGAACACCACAACGGCCAATTCACTTCACAAGTTGAACACAACAGCCTCCAGAGCGCCCAGCCTGCAGCTCCCGCGGCAATGTCTACCCTCCAGGCCGTCAAGTACTCCCGGGGCAGGCTGGAGGTCCTCGACCAGCTCCGCCTCCCCCACGAGTTCCACTACCACGCCGTCGCGACCCGAGCAGAGGCCTTTGACAGCATCGCCACGATGCGCGTCCGCGGCGCCCCGGCCATTGCCATCGTCGCCAGCCTCGGCCTCGCCGTCGAGCTGCACAACGGCTCCGTCCCGGGCAGCTCGGCGCAGGAGGCCGTGGCGCACATCGACGCGGCGCTGGACTACCTCAAGACCAGCCGCCCGACCGCCGTCGACCTCACCAACGCCATCGACCGGCTCAAGGCGCGGATCCGGGCCAGCGGCGACAGCAAGGCGGCCGTCGTCCAGGGCTTCATCGAAGAGGCCGAGGCCATCTTCGAGAGGGACCTGCAGACGAACCTGGCCATCGGCGACTTTGGCGCGGCGTGGCTGCGCGCGCAGGTCGGCGCCTCGCCCGACAAGACCGTCTCCGTCCTCACGCACTGCAACACAGGCTCGCTTGCCACGTCCGGCCACGGCACGGCGCTCGGCATCGTCCGCACCCTCCGGTCCGAGGGCCTGCTGCGCCACGCGTTCTGCACCGAGACGCGGCCGTACAACCAGGGCAGCCGGCTGACGGCCTTTGAGCTGGTCTACGAGGGCATCCCCAGCACGCTCATCACCGACTCCATGGCCGCCTCGCTCTTCCGCACGCGCGGGGCCGAGATGAACATCGCCGCCGTCGTCGTCGGCGCCGACCGCGTCGTCCGCAACGGCGACACGGCCAACAAGATCGGCACGTACCAGCTCGCCGTGCTGGCCCGGCACCACGGCATCAAGTTCATCGTCGCCGCGCCGACGACGAGCATCGACCTCGAGACGGAGACGGGCGACGGCATCAAGATCGAGGAGCGCAAGCCGCAGGAGTTGACGCAGGTCACCGGCGCCGTCATCAAGCCCGACGGCAGCGTCGACGAGAGCACCAAGGTCAGGGTCGCTACGGCGGACCAGCGCGTCGGCGTCTGGAACCCGGCCTTTGACGTCACGCCAGCGGAGCTCATCGATGCGGTGGTGACGGAAAAGGGCGCCGTGGAGAAGGGCGCCGACGGCAGCTTTGACTTTTCCAAGCTGATGCCGGAGAGATGGGCCAAGGTGGTTGGTGCGTGATGAGAGGGTCGGAGCAAGGAAATCATGGTATTACAGCGACAAGTGATAATATTTTAGACTATTTGATACTACATCGAAGAGCAGATATGACTTATTGCTTCAAAGCGTGCAGAATCAGCTTTTGGTACCCTTCCACGGCCGTCTCCAGGTCGCCGACCGTCAGGTTCTCGTGCGCGCCGTGGGCGACCAGGATGGTGCCCGGGCCGTAGAGATACCTGGTGTGGTTGCCCCTGAGGTTGGGAATATCGGTGCCGTAGTTGACCACAACGGTCTCGAAATCTGTGCCTCGTCAGCAAACCGGCCCTCCCATAGACACATCGCGAAGCCAGAGGTCTTACCAGGCACGTCGCAGTTGGTCTCCACGGAGCCGTACCCGTGCGTGCAGTGAAACGTAAACGCCTCGTCGTCGGTCTCGTCGAGGATGGCCTGGATCGTGCGCTGCACAGCCTTGTGGCCGTCCGCCTCGGGCCCGATGGCCACTCGCGCCGCCATCTTGACAACGGCGTGCTCGGGGATCACGTTGCCCGCGACGCCACCATCGAAGCGGCCGATGTTGAACGTCGTGTTGCCGAAGCGGTCTGAGCTGCCGAGGTCCGCGTCGAGGATGCGGGCCATGGCGCGCACCATGAGCTCGTTGGCCGACTTGCCGAGCCACGGGTAGCCGCTGTGGCCGGGCACGCCGCGCGCCGTCACGTCGCAGAAGAGGCCGCCCTTGTGGCCGCACGCGAGCTTGTTCTCCGTCGGCTCGCCGAAGATGACGGCGTCGAAGCGCGGCGGCGGGTCCATGCCGGCCAGGGAGTCGCTGAAGGCGCGCATGCCGTCGCCCGCGACCTCCTCGCCGACGACGAACAGCAGCATCACGTCCTCGCCGCTGACGGCCTCGGCCGCGAGCAGCTGCTCCAGGGCCACGATCATGGCGGCGACGGAGCCCTTGGCGTCGACCGAGCCGCGGCCCCTGATGACGGTGTCCCGGGTGACTGCGCCATGCTCGATGCCGTAGGGGATGTACGGCGGCACCACGTCGACGTGGCTCGACACGACGACCCTGGGGTTGGACCGTTGCCCGCCGTGCCAGGCCAGCACGTTGTAGCGCACGCGACCGTTGGGGGTGCCGTCGCTCGATGGAACGAATTGGAGGTCCGCCGTGTAGCCTCTCTCGGTGAGGTAGTCGACCAGGAAGCTGCTGACCTCGTTCTCGTTGCCGGTTATCGACTCGATGGACACCAGCGACTTGTGCAGGCCGATGAGCTCATCGCGGTACGCGGGGGCGTCTGCCGAGTGAGACACCGACCATGGCCGGTGCGCCGCGCTGGAGAGTGGCCGCTGCTCGGCGCAGAGAGCCCAGGGGGCCAGCGCGAGCGCCGCCGCAATCGATGCCGACCGCATGGTTTTGTGTTCTGGCTTAGCGGTGCTCGCGAATGAGATGCGTGGATGGAGAATGAATGTGAAGCTCAACAAGGTTGCTACACCAGCGACCGGATATAGCACGCCGCCACGTGACCCTCATTGCAACAGCACATGTCCAGTTCTTGGAAGGGAGGAATATGCAATGGGCCTTACTGGAGTCGCTATTAGCAAACAATTTCTCCATGTGGTGTGTTGGGCTTTTCGGCGCGGCACGGCTCGTGCAGACATAACCACGGAGAGTGCTGCAATGTCTCTGCCGAGGTCCAGTTTCGAGAAGCAAGTAGCCGTTAGAGACGATTCTGGGTTTCTTAAAATAAGGTGATTGTATTAACCTTAACAGTATGCATGTTCTCCTTTGCATTTTACAAGGTTTTGCCAGACGTATCTATTGCGCTGTGGAATTGCGGCGAGGGTAGGCTGAACAGCTGTAGGCAATTGCGCTCGCACGGAGCCACCACTGAAAGGTCTTCCTACAAATAGACCTTTTTTTTTCTCTGCTAATTAATACTCTGTTAAAACTCCGGGATGTTCTATAACACAAAGTGATTCAGAGCGGATGGTGTTGCAAAGTGAAGTTGTGAGATATATCGAAGTCGAGGGTTTATTGTTACAATTGAATTGAGCGTCCGCCGCATCACGCCACTCCTTCCCTAAGCCGCAGGTGTGGGGAGCCTGGTTCTCTGAAGCGTCACACCCTTAAAACTTCTCCAGGACATCGTGTCAGGTGATGGATCTGAGAACGGAAGCGAGTCGACCTCACAGACAGTTCCGGGCTCAGGCATAGTTCCATCCCGCCAATAGCTCGTCATGGCCTTCAAGCTGCAAGCAGAAGGCAGACAATGAACGCATGCTATATTGTTTCCAGATGCATTGTTAGCTGCAAGAGAGGCGGGGTCTGCGAGGAAGCGGCGATTACAGTGAAGGAGGGGTGCCTTGACGAGAACCATGGTGTGCGAATAGTGCCAGTGGCTGGATATCTAGGGCGGACGTTTGCAACAGGGCTTGACATTTAGCGGTTCACCCTTCATGCTCCATGAGCCGTCTCAGGCTTTGGGGGTCAGGGTCTTGTTGCAGATGTTGTGCTGTGAGATATGCTTCCGCCGAGGAGCAGCGGGCGACGGATTCTGACAAACTAGAACTTTCATGTCAGACGATGGTTCCTAGTCTTGGAGACTAGCTCGCAGCGGGATTCTGCGGGGACGAGCTGCCATGAGCGATGGTCAGCAGGCATCCTTCGATGACTTTTTGGTATTTGTTGTCCAGGAGGTTGCTGCGTCCAAAGTGCGAAGTACAAACTACCTTATAGAGTAGCTACGCGGGCCGGCCCGTTGAGCAGGTGGGGCCCACCAAGGCGTGAGGTTCAACACCGAAGCTCCGTCCATCCTTCCAACTTCAACAAACGATAGTCCAACAAGTGCAGCACTACTGCCCGGTGATAAAGCCTCTCCGAGACAGCAAGTCGATGATCTACTGCTCTCAGTTGCAACCGGCGCGGCACCAGGAAACCAGGTTGTCCTCCTATGCCGTTGATTTCCCTGGTACATGTTTCCACTACTGGCCTGCTTGGCAGCGAACAACCATGGACAGTCTGGAGAAGCAGTCAATTGTGGCTGAATCTCGCATATCGCATACACGTTTGTATTGCCTGCGTCTGTCATAACTAATGTTATTAGCTCGCCATTTGACAATGCTCCGCGCCGTTTTAACCAGAGAACTAGGAAATATGTTCTCGTCAGTAATAGACGTCCATGCCTCAACCACCTCAGCCAGCCAGCCATGATAATAACGCGAATGGCGCAGACGTATCCATACTATGACGTGCTCCGCAATTCCAGCCCAGGAGAAGCACATGGCATCGACCCATGAAGATACTGATGTAAAGCCTCGAGCCCAATCATTTAACCTCCTCCACCGCTCTCTCCGTAAAAGGGGTCAGACGCACTCGGGGGCTACCTCGTCGCGGCTCATCCTCTTCGTCGATTACGCGGGCAGACGCGGGAGTGAATTGGCGGGCACGTTTTGTACCCTTCTCCACAGAGTTTCCAGAACCAGTGCTGAGAGGCGTGTCGCTCGTCGACAAGTTGATGACGCCGGCGCTGAGCTCACGACCCAGAGAGGAAACTCGCTGCACCGGCTCGGGGCTATCGACCTGCGACGACACCGTGCAAACGGCCAGGCTGGTGCTGGAGGGCATACACATTTGCTGAGAAACGCGGCGCATCTCCTGGTGGTCTTGGCCGCATGTCAAAGCAGCGGACATTGCCGGAGGGGACGGCCCCACAAGCTGTTGAAAGCGGTTTTCTTTTCGAGATTTAATCTCCCCCACAGGCGCGTGGAAGTTTGGCTGTTGCATATGCACGGGCATGGGCTGGTTGAGCAAGGAGTTTGTCAGGGAGTTTGCCAGGTCAGACGGTATCGACGCGGCATGGGCCAGACCGGAGAATGTGTCTCCTGCTGGCAGTTAGCAGCGCGCTGAGGGAGATTCCTCCAAGGAGCGCCAGGCAGTACCATCTTGCTCACAGCCCCCGTATCCGCTGGTGGTTGGCGTATTCGTAGGAACCTTCAAGGTGCTGGAGGCACCGTCGTCCTCCCGGCGCAGGCCGGGCATGTAGAGCGGCTGCTCGGCAATCTCCACGTAGTCCGGCATGCTGATGTCCGTGCTCGTCCTTCGCGCGAGTCGACGATGGACCTTGGCGTGGCCTTCCCCGCGATTCATATCGGCGACGCCCATACCGATCCCGCTCAGCCATTCAAAATAGGCACTGGCTTCTCCAAAGGGGTCGGAGGTGGCGTTGTTGGCATAGGACAGAGTGCCGCAGGCTGGTTGAGTGGCTCGTCGCCTCACGGCGTTTGTCGATGGGTTGGGCAATGCGCTCTGCGAGTAGCCGGACGAGCTGCTCTGCAACGCACTCGCCCGCCGGCGAGGGGAGTGCGCGTGCGAGTCGGAATCATCCGAAGGGTACGACGGAACCGGCATCGACGAGACAAAGGGTGCTCGATGCCACATGGCAGCGTTCGGCCACGCAATTGAGGAGCTTTCCAGGACATCTAGACCCCGTTTCGTCAGCTACCAGTCGCGGCATTCGCCAACGAGCAAAGAAGAGGTACCTAGAGGAGCATGTTGGAACGAAAACGTGACGATATTCCTGACTCGCTCAATGGGCATGGTGAGCGAGTCTCGTGGAAACCCTTCGCTCAGCACCACTTTGATCCGGCCAAGGTCGTCGGCAGGACTCCAGTAGCTCTGCTGGAGCAGTTCTTGCCGGAACGAGGGAAACTTGAGGGATTCGATATTCCCATTCTTGGACATGTCTATTGGGGCAAGGTCAGTCAGGCAGCCACGGGCAGACGGGGTCAGAACCGACCGAAGGTGTGGGCAAGGACATGAGGCCAAGTAGTCTTTCGGTCCAATGCCGTGGAGCTGCCGTGGTGTCAGCCAACATGAAGTCCAAGAGACCCGTAGCAACAGCCGGGGAGCACATCATACGCGACCAGTCTGCCATCGATGAAGAGCCTCGCCTCAAACTTGACCGTGTCGGGGAACTTGCTGTAGGACCTGGCAAACTGGCTCACGATCGCGTCCGACCAGGAATGGATTGAGACTTGAAAGGGCGCGCCGGGTGCCAGGCTGGGGATAAAGCAGCAGACTGTCGGCAGACCAATCGAGCCGTGGCTATGGGAGAACTCTGGGTGGCAGCGAATGTCAGTTTGTGACCATGGCAGGAGATAGGCAGCGGGTTGACCATACCTGCATCGTGAACGACATTGCAAGCCGCCTTGAACTCCTTGACGGGAGTCTTGCAGCCTCTGGGGAAGAGCAGAATGTCCCAATCCTCGTAGCGCATCGTGAGGCACTGCGGAGGGATAAGTCGTACGGGACAGCCGGAGAACTGCAACAGCCGAGGGGCTGTGGTGGCGAAGACGGAGCCTGAGAATGCCGCAAAACCGAGGTGGTGCTCGTCCAACGGAGAGAGAAAATGGTTGGGGAGAAGAGTTTGATCAACAGTTCACCAGGCTGCCGTATCCAGGCGTGATATGCGTCACCGCCCGAGTGCCGGTTAGAGTCGCGGGCACTCGCCGTGTACGCAGTACTCGCATCGGGAGGAAGTTGCAATCACCAGCCGAATAGCCCCGGCTATCTTCTCGTGACGCTGCCAACGGCAAATGCTGCGGCATCCACGGCAGGTGTTGATGGGAGCGCCGGGCTGCAGGGTGCTCAAGAACGACAAGGGAGTGTCGTCGAGGTTCGCGACTGGGTCGACATCGGGCCGGGAGAATGTAAGTGCAGGGAGTGATGGACCTGGCCTCGGTTCCTACCGCTGTAGCGAGAGATTAGCCCGCCAAACACGGCGACTATAAGCGAAGATGCCGCTCAGAAAGCAGGTCCCAGCCGCTCGTCGTGGTTGGGCCACTGAATGCAGTTGGGTGTTCCTAACCCAGTCCTGGGCGGCGACGGGGAGCAGTGTCAAGATGCAGGAGAATCCGGAGCAGGCGGCCATGGCGAGCAGTCAACGTCAGCAGCATGTCAGCAGCAAACCGGCACCAGACAGTGACAGTGAACAAAAGAAAGTCGGGATTGGTACAGCAGCTACTTGTTGAGCCATCCACCCTTCACATCTCGTGAGCATATCCCAAGCCGATCTGCTGGTCCCACAAGGCATCCTGTATTCCGCGCCTAGGTTTATGTACAAATCAACCCCGGTTCTGCTCACGGGTCCTCGTCGCCGGCCATCCGTGCCTGCACATTATTAGCACACTGCAGTAGTTGCGATACTTGCGCCAATTGACCTACCCTCACGGCTCCGGGGCCACCCAGTTCCCGCTCCAGTCCGCCCTCAAACTCCTTCGGGTATGACTGCTTGTCGGGGTAGTTGAGGTACACGAGGCCGGAGACGCCCAGGAAGACGGCGACGAAGGTGCCAACCATGACCGCGCCGGGGCCGGCGGTCGTCCAGGTGTACTCCCACGGCGAGAAGATTCCGAGCACGTCGTTGTCCTCGTGGATGGGCTCGCCAAAGTTTCGTCGCTCCTGGGGGTCCCACCAGCTCGCATGCGGGTCGCGGAACTGTCGCTTGATCCGAGGAGGGTTGATGTAGCCGCCGTTCTGCGCGCAGTCTGTCAGTCTCCACGTGCGGCCATCCATGGTCGGCGCCGCCAACACTGACCATGCCGGGGTCCTCGGCCTCGCTCATGTGCGGGGGCTCGGGGAACTTCTCGTCCACCGTCTTCTTATCCGTGTAGCTGTGCGGCAGGAAGCCTCGTCGCTGCGTCGTCGGTAGTCGTCGGGCGGCCGCAAGGCTGGTGCGCAGGGCAGACGCCCGCGCAATTCGCTGGGGGAGCATCTGTCGACGGCGGTCAGTTGGCGCACACAAACGTCGTTATGCATGAGCTCGTCACTCATCGGCTGCGACTCACGTTGGGCGGGTTGGCAGATCCGGGGGGGCCCAATTGCTCGGTGACGATGGCGGGTCAATTGGCTCGAGGTGCTTCTCGATGTGAGGTTGTGGTGATGCGAGCTAAAAGTTGATGCCTGAGGCCGCAGCGCACCTACCAGCGCAGTCGCGCTTCACTAAGCAACTGCAGCTACAGCACCTCCACCTCACCCATGTCGCTGTCGTCTGGCAATTTCTCCCGATCCAAAAGTTTTGCTGACGACACGCATTTCGCACGCAAAAACCGCCGCCGGCCACGCCACAGGCCTCTGATCATGTGCAGACCTTGTATGAATATTCACTGAAGCGCTACGATTCCATAGACCCTAATTTCCTTCCTGCCAATGTTTGCCTCGTCGAGATCACGCCCTCTGCGTCTCCTGGCTCCACCTTGCTATGATGCCCGAGACCGCGTCGCCCGACAACGTCCTGGCCATCGCGGATCCGGTGGCCCCCGAAACCGCGCGCAGCGGGCGTCCAGCGCGCCCAAACGACGCGGCTCCAACGGCGGCCGAGGCGGACGATGACACCGCTGAGCCCCCGGGAAGCGAACACGTCGATGCGGACGCGACGCCGCAGACGAACGGACACGTGCCCGCACAAGTCAACGGCGGAGATGGCGACGGCGATGGTGACCGCGACGGCGGCGAGCGGCCAGCTAAGAGACAACGCACTCGAGACGCAACTCCTCCACCCGCGTCGCGCAAGCCCA
The DNA here is from genome assembly GCA_024340765.1 of Tolypocladium cylindrosporum. Lineage (NCBI taxonomy): Eukaryota > Fungi > Ascomycota > Sordariomycetes > Hypocreales > Ophiocordycipitaceae > Tolypocladium > Tolypocladium cylindrosporum. The sequence goes on along the minus strand of JALHCC010000016.1, from coordinate 58,156 downwards.
AGCTCGTGTCGCCGCCGTGGAAGAAGATCGAGGCCGAGGGCCCTACCTCCTTTACCGAGGGCGGGCGCCGCAAATCCAGTCGAATCAACACCTTGCCGCTCGAGTTTCGGCCTCGAGGCAAGAGACGACTGACGAGGCATTCCTTGAACGGGCCCTCTGCCAGCCCGCCGAAAAAGGACGAGTCGTTCATCGTCGCCAGGGGGCCCAAGCCGGCCGCCACCAAGGACAAGCCGCATCCTCCGAAGAAGGCGGCGTCGACCCCGAAAGCCGCGTCTCGGAAGCCTGCGCCAGAGCCGAGATCCTCCACCCGTTCTACGCGCCGCCGAACCCCCTCACCGCCGCGTCAGCCAACGCGCCACTCGACTCGACCTCGAAGAACATCGCGCCTCGACGCCGCCGGTGCCAAGGAGCAGACGACGCCCACTCACGACTCCATACACGCCCGATACGACGGCGACAGCTGGTCGCCTCGGATAAAGGTACGCACCGGCCGCTCGGGCGTTATTCCGCTGGTGCACCCCGACCAGGTTCGAAAACGCGCCAAGATCGGTACAAGCTTCGAGGACTTTTGGGCTCGCGGGGGCGACATTCCAGTCGAAGAGGGCGGCCTGCAGGCTTCGGAGGATGGCCCCCCGTATACCGAGGACGTCGCGCAAAGAGATGCTCGGCTGATTCTGCGAATCGAAGACGAGGTGGAACCCGGTGGACTCCTGTCCGAAGAACGATGTTCTCTCTTCGTGCCAGAAGGAGAGGAGGAGCCGCCGCGGCAGTGGGCCCGACAGGACCACATGGTAAAGGCCATGACCAACTTCCGCAAGCTCCTCCTGGGAGAGCAGCAAAGACATCGGTCGGCGGCCAAGAAGCTCGCCGAGGCTTGCCGTGACGAGTGGCTTCGGCGCCAGCCAAAGTCGGCAGAGGAAATCGAGGCTGAGGAACGAGAGAAATGGATGCTACGATATCGCCTGGTTGCCAGGGCCATATTCGGTACCTGGGAGAACGTCCGGGCACAGGTCAACCGACAGCGCTTGGAAGCGTGGGAAGCGGAGGAGCAGAGGCGGGTCAAGGCTGCGCTGAACGAAGCCGTCAACCTGTCTGAGCAGAAGTTGCAAGCTCGCCGTGCATTGGACTCGGAAATACTGTCCGACGAAGATGGCTTCGACGACCTGAGCGACGATCTAAGCGCAGGAAGCGACGACGATAGATCTGGACTGGGCTCTGACGAAAGTGGCGACGATGCCGATGCCGACAGCGACAACATGTCATCCTCCGACGATGACGAAGGGGACGACGCTAAAGATGCAGCAGACGAGGGCCTTACTCAAGAGCAGTTAATAGCCAAGTACGCCAACCTCCCCAACTTGGAGCCGGCCGTGGATGATGCGGCGACCAATGATCCGACTGTTGCGGAGACGGATGCGGACTTGGCCGGCGACACAAGCGACGAGTCAATCGACATGGACGATGACCTCGGGTCGAGCGACATGGACAGCGATGAGGACGAGGGCGGGGAAGGAGAATCTGACCAAGATGAATCCGAGACTGAAGAGGAGGCGGGCGGCCTACTCGGGCTATTCTTTGGCAAATCAGAGCTGAAGCAGATGAACGACGAAGCATCACAGGATACTCCCCAGACGCATGAAGGAGACACCGAGATGCCCGACGCTGACGCAACTGGTGCTATCGAAGGACATGCATCAGATATTGACGAGCTTGACGATGATGATGAAGTGTCACTGGTTCGCCATCCCGATTCCATTTATGGTGATGCCGAGACCGGGCTCCATGGTAGCGAGCCGGGCGGGGACCAAGCACATATCCCCCCGGCTGAGGATTCGGCACCTGACGCCAACGAGCATGTCGAGGCAGTACAGGGCGACGGCGACGATGACGCTACGCGGCCAAACGGTGCTCCCGATCAATCGCCGACTGTACCTGACCAAGACGCCCCGATGGCGGACGTGCCAAGCGACAACCGAGCTACACACCCCGAAGCCGTCGTTGCAGAGAAACCCACGAGCCCAGGGACGGAGCCGCTCACGAATCCGCCCAGCGCAGAGCACAGTCAGTCTCCGCCGACATCAGAGACCAAGCCTTCCGAAGTGGATGTGGCGTCGACGGCGGACCTAGCGGTGACCAGGGCGGGAACAAGCAAGTCCCCCTCGGCGCGGGCGCAGTCAACTCACGAGACCGAGATCCCTTCCCTCCTCCGGGGGACACTGCGTGAGTATCAGCACGACGGGCTCGACTGGCTTGCCGGTCTCTACGCCAACAACACCAACGGCATCCTCGCAGACGAGATGGGCCTGGGCAAAACAATTCAGACGATAGCCTTGCTCGCTCATCTGGCCACCTACCACGAAGTCTGGGGCCCCCACCTGGTGGTTGTACCCACGAGTGTGATGCTGAACTGGGAGATGGAGTTCAAGAAGTGGTGCCCGGGCTTCAAGATCCTTGCCTACTACGGCTCGCAAGAGGAGCGAAAACGAAAGCGGCAGGGCTGGAACAACGATGACGTTTGGAATGTGTGCATCACTTCCTACCAGCTCGTGCTCCAGGACCAGCAAGTCTTCAAGCGGCGACGGTGGCACTACTTGATCCTCGACGAGGCGCACAACATCAAGAACTTCAAGTCCCAGCGGTGGCAGACACTGCTGGGGTTCAACACGCACTCCCGGCTCCTGCTCACCGGAACGCCACTGCAGAACAACCTTACGGAGCTGTGGTCGTTGCTCTTCTTTCTCATGCCCGCGGAAAACGGCGTGGGTGGCTTTGCGGACCTCCAAGAGTTCCATGACTGGTTCCACAAGCCCGAGTCTCAGATCTTGGAGAGCGGGAGAGACCAGATGGACGACGAAGCCAGGGCCATCATCTCTAAGCTGCACAAGGTTCTCCGCCCGTACCTGCTGCGCCGCCTCAAGGCCGACGTGGAGAAGCAGATGCCGGCCAAGTACGAGCATGTCGAGTTCTGCCGGCTGTCGAAGCGGCAACGCGAGCTCTACGACGGTTTCCTGTCCCGGAACGACACCAAGGCGACGCTGGCCTCGGGCAACTACTTGTCAATCATCAACTGTCTGATGCAGCTCCGCAAAGTCTGTAACCACCCCGATCTGTTCGTCGACCGTCCCATCATGACGTCTTTCCGCATGCAAAAGTCCGTCGCGTCCGAATACGAGGTCACCGAACGAACGCTGCGGCGTTCATTGCTAGTGGAAGCGCCAATGGGGGCGGTCAATCTCGCCTTCTTGAACCTGGTCCCGACTGAGCACGAGCATCTGTCGAGCGTGAAAGCCGAGCGCATCGCTCAACTGAGCTCGCACCGGGCACTCATGGATCTCCGAGAGGCCCAGAAGACTCGGGCTCAGGCGGCCTACACGAACCTCGATCCGTCGACGGTGGAGTCCAACATTGCCTACCTCGAGAGCGCATCGCGGTGGGGTAGGTTCGAGGAGCTGCAGCATTGCGTGTACCTGAATGCGCTACGCCGCCAGCAGCGACCGATATATGGCAAGAACGTTGTCGATCTGGTGTCCGTGGACGCATTCAGACGTCCCTGTCGGCCGCGGCCGAGAGTGCCTCGCAAGATAATGGCATGGTTCGAGGACGACTCGACCTTTATCCGCGCCCTGACTCCGACCCTGGACCAACGTGCCGACAGCTTCAAGACGACGATCGAAAAGTTTTCCTGCGTGACGCCGGCGGTGGTCACGCGGGATCTAGAGCCGTTCATGCTGGGCCGCAAAGGCGTCGAGTCTTTTGTCGACGAAGACCTGAAACTATCAGCCCCCGTTCGATGGGCGCCGTTCCTACCAAAGGTTCCCCCCGCCGATCCCTGGCACGAGGCTCGGATGCGGCTCAGCATCCAATTCCCCGACAAGCGTCTACTCCAATACGACTGCGGCAAGCTCCAGGCCCTGGACAAGCTGCTTCGTAAGTTACAAGCAGGTGGCCATCGCGCCCTCATCTTCACGCAGATGACCAAGGTGCTGGATATCCTGGAGCAGTTCCTCAACATTCACGGGCACAAGTATCTTCGCTTGGACGGAGCGACCAAGGTGGAACAGCGTCAGATCCTGACGGACCGGTTCAACAACGACCCTCGCATCCTGTGCTTCATCCTGTCCACGAGATCCGGTGGGCTGGGCATCAATCTTACCGGCGCCGACACGGTCATCTTCTACGACCAGGACTGGAACCCAGCCATGGACAAGCAGTGCCAAGATCGATGCCATCGAATCGGCCAAACGCGGGATGTGCACATTTACCGCCTCATCAGCGAGCACACCATCGAAGCCAACATCCTGCGCAAGGCATCGCAGAAACAGATGCTCGACGACGTCGTGATTCAGGAAGGAGAGTTCACCACCGATTACTTCAACCGCGTCTCTGTCAGGGACGTTCTCGAGGACAAGGTGGACTTTACGAGTGAGGGCGTATCTGCCGCGGACGCAGCGTTGGACCGCGTGTTGGGCGGACCAGGAACCAACAACGACCAGCGCACCGTCGGCAGGGTGCTCGAGCAGGCCGAGGACAGAGAGGACGTAGCAGCTGCTCACGTCGCCGAGCGAGAAATCCAGGCAGACGAAGCCGACTTTACCGAGAAGCCCTCTGGTCCGGCCTCGGGTGCCTCGACGACTCGGCAGGGAACGCCGTCGGGCAAGTTGGTGCTCGACGGCACCGACGGCACCTTGCTCGACGGGGCCGACTCGGTGCAGATTGACGAGAACGCAGAGTATAATGCCTGGGGTTGCAAGGTTCACAACATTGATCAGTATATGCTTGGCGTCATGGCCGAACAGCTCAAACACACGAAATTGGAGTTACCAAAAGACAAGAAAAGGGGCAAGAAAAAGGGCAAGGACACGAGGAAACGCTGAGGGCACACGTGCATGGGCTGACGGCGTCTTTTTGCTCAACTTGGGGTCTGTCTCAATATCCTCACGGCAGTTTGGGATAAGTGTATTATAGGCATGCATGGCATGGGATGGGGAGTTTTCTTGGGTCCTGTTGACACTGTTGGGTGTCATGCTGGGAGTTTTGGGGGTCAAGATGCAGAGGCGCACACGGGGAATCGGACGACGCAGATAGGATTAGGTGCCGTCTAGAAAAGAGGATTTTTCAATGTGCAGCTAGGGCTCGGGCACGCTGAGCTACGATAATAGTCTGGCAAGCCGTGGATGCCAAGTGATGAATGTGAGGCTGTGGCGAGGTACGGATACCCTATACTGATATTGATGCAGTCGAGATGGTGCCAGCTCACGGCGTGCCTCGAGTGAGCTGCATGTGGTGGCTTGACTTATCAATATATATGAAACGGTCTGATTCACAAGAGGAGTAGAACTCACCAGACCGGCAGATCCGAGATGATGGCCTTGCACTGCACAAGGGGTGCAACACGACACTGGAAACAACAGACGAAAGCTTTGGTATTATGCACAGAGCAAAGCTCAGCCCACAGCAAATGCCGGGCATGGGCGTTCTGAGGAAGATGAGCTTACATGGAACCGAAGTAACGTTGCTCGGCGATCGTCCGTTCGCCTCGCCTTGTGAAACCTGGGGAAGCGCCCTGGTCCAACTGTTGACGTACTCGTACTCGTAGAACAGACGGTGAAGGTTGACGTGGATGAGCTCATTCGCAGGCAGGGCGGGAGCAGGGAGCTACGGTACGGCTGCAGACGCGATGGGACGTGGTACCATGGATGTCACTCTGCGGCCCGGAATCACGCCACCAGCGGTGACATCACCGCCAGACCTCGGACGGGGGTACCTTGACGCTACCTGGATGCCGAGCACCTGGCGACGGAGTGTCATCTCGTCCCAACCCAGCCATCCAGCAGCCCCATGTCGTCGACCAACCTAGGTGCACATCCATCCATGGCATCTCATCTTTTCCAACCCATCTCTCGAATCCAACCGCCGCCGCAACCACCGCCCAGCGCCCGATCCCTCGCGGCCTCATCGCCATCGCCTGGACCGACCCCCCGAGCCGGACGCACGCACGCACCCGCGTCCCGCCAATTCGCGCCGGCGAATGGCTCGCCCTGAAGTCGCCAGCGGCACGCCCCGACGACGCTGAAGAACGAACGACGCCGAGTCCGAGTCGAGGCCCGCGCGCCGCCGCGACCTTGGCCCTCGCCGACGCCGTCACCGTCGACTCCCCCGTCCTTTGCACCCCGAATCCCACGTCCCAGACTGCGGCGCGGCCAGCGGGCTCGGGACGCGAGGCATGCAGCCGGCAAAGGGGAAGTTCGCCGAGGCTCATGGACGCAAGGCAAAGGTGAGATTGCTTGCATCCCGTCTCCTGGACTGGGTCCGGGCCGCGAGAACGAGAACGAGACATGCTGATCGAGCCAACGTCCAGCTTGCCAATTCCTATCAACAGTTGCTGGAGTGCGTTCACCCCCCCGCCTGGTCACCGTGGCTCTGCTGACCGTCGCGCCTCTCCCGCAGCGAGTTCTCGACCAACGACCTCAGGTCGGTCGGCAACTACACCCTCGGCCGCTTGATCGGAAAGGGCTCCTTTGGCAAGGTGTACCTGGCGACGCACAAGCTCACCAATGGCTCCAAGGCAAGCATCCCGTCTGCCTGGAAGCGCCAGCTGCTGACCGCTGCCCGTAGGTCGTCCTCAAGTCGGCCCACAAAGACGACTCGAACCTCGCCCGCGAGATACACCACCACCGCCAGTTTGTCCACCCCCACATTGCGAGGCTGTACGAGGTCATTGTGACGGAGAGCCTGGTCTGGCTGGTGTTGGAGTACTGCTCTGGTATGTCACTTCGTCCGTTGAGCAGAGTCCCAGACAGGCGCGGCTGACGCCCTCGCGCAGGCGATGAGCTGTATAATTACCTCCTCGAACATGGCCCCCTCGCCGTCCACAAGGTCCAGAAGATCTTTGCCCAGTTGGTCGGCGCCGTGGCCTACGTGCACATGCAGTCGTGCGTCCACCGCGACCTCAAGCTCGAAAACATCCTCCTCGACAAGCACGAGAACGTCAAGCTCGTCGACTTTGGCTTCACGCGGGAATACGAGGGCAGGACGAACCACCTGCAGACGTTTTGCGGGACGATATGCTACGCCGCGCCCGAGATGCTGCGCGGCGAAAAGTATGCCGGCGAAAAGATTGACGTCTGGAGCCTGGGCATAATTCTGTATGCCCTGCTCTGCGGAGAGCTGCCGTTCGACGACGACGACGACAACGTTACCCGGACAAAGATCCTCTCCGAAGAGCCAACGTACCCCGAGCACCTCCCCGCCGAGGCCGTCTCCTTGCTCAAGTCGCTGCTCTCGAAGCGTCCGTTTCCTCGCCCGTCTCTACAAGACATCCTCGCCCACCCGTTCCTCGCCGAGTATGCGCCGGCGCAGCAGACGATCCTCAACGTCAAGGCGCAGCCGCCCTTCTCCACGGCCCTGGAAAAGGACTGCCTGCACAGAATGCGCAGCGCCGGCGTGGACATTGACGCCATCATAGAGAGCGTCTTGGCGCAAAAGTGCGATGCGCTGTCTGGCTGGTGGACCCTGCTTCTGGAAAAAGAAGCGCGAAAGATGCACAGGCGGGAGAAGAAGCGAAAGGAAAAGGAGATGGAGAGGAGCCTGCGCCGTCTCTCGGCCGCGTCGAGCCGACTCGAGCGCATGGCGCCGACGCTCCAGGACGTGGATGAAGACGGCGGGCTGACGAGCCAGTTCATCAGGCTGGGCGAGCCCAACGGGTCGAGGAGTCGAGGCCGAAGCGAGCGGAGGAGCACCCACTACCATGGCGACTTTGCCTTTTCGGACTTGCCCCAGCTGCCCGAGGCCAACCGAGAGAGCGGAGGATCCATCCGCGACGATGCGCCCCCGACGCCGATTGATAAGGATTCGATCCGATCCGTCTCTACCTCTCGCCACCGCCGGCCTATTCCGCCGCCAAAGGAAGGGATCATACGAAGTGCGAGATCTCGCGGGTCAACGCTGCATCTGGTCACCACGTCAGACACCATTGTCAAGAACGACGAGAGCAACGCCCCAAACACGCAGCCCCAGGGGGCAAACGGACAGCAGAAGACGAGGAAGAAGCCCAGCCAAGCCATCATCGCTCACTGGAAGAACTGGACGCACTGGTTCATCGAGAACACAACCAGACGGCGCCACCGACACGAGAGGCGCACGAGTCGCAGCACGCCGAACCTGCACCTCAAGCCGTCCAGCGGTAACAGCAGCAAGGACGTCAGCCCACGGCCGCAGACGAGCAAATACCCGACCACAGGCTCTCCTGGCGCTCAGGCCACGGCGCCGCTGCCCAAGGGAGTCGTCGCCAATGGCCATGCCGCCAAGGGATACCCTACCGCGCAGGGCGGCAACGCTGCCAACAGAGGCACCACCTCGCGGTCGTCGTCCCTGTCGGCCTCGGTACACATGCAGCATCGGCCACGCATTGCTACGTCGCAGTCGTACAAGAGACAATCTCTGTCGCCCTCGCCCCTGACGCCGCGGTCCACCATCCGCCGGTCCTCGGCGGGCTTGCGAGGCAGAAAGTCGACCTCGTCGTCGGTGTCTTCTGTTCGCTCGATACACCACCACCACCATTCCCACTCCAAGGCGTCGTCGACGAGCTCTGCGGGATCTGTATCGACGTGCAAGACGCCCCTGGGCCGCGGCCACTCACCGCACCACTCGGTCAAGGTGCTCCCGGCAACGCCGACGGCAAATTCGTTTCCGTCGAATATCCGCCTCGTTCTCGGATCGCCTGCTCCGCCGCCGCTCCAGATGTACAACGAGGGCATGCCCAGCAGCCAGCCACAGCCGCCCGGATCACCGAACCCCTTCTCCTCGGGCGTGCTTTTTGCGAAGCGGAAGAAGAACCTCTTCAAGGGCCCGACCCTCAATTTTGGAGCAACGGGATCCGGCGGCAGACACGGGGGCGGCGGCTCCGGCGCCCACTCTCGCAACGGTAGTGGTTCGGCCTTGGGTCGCCGCTCCGGGGAGATTACCATCCAAGAAGAGGACGAGAACATGATGGCCGAGGAGCCCGAAGAGGAATTCGAAGAGGTCGAGATGTTTACCCCCATTGTCCGCGGCCCGGGGGAGAAGATCGAGGAGCAGATTATCGAGGACGAGGAGCCGACGACGCCGGCTCTGAACGTGAACCGCCCGACTTCGGCGGCTCACCCGGCAACGTAATGATGTTATAGACGAGACGGACTATGGATTTCCTTTTGTAATACGTGGAACTGGGGGAGCAGATACCCATCTGACGTTATTGGCGGCACGGACAAAATGTTGACGGGAGCTTGTCAGACAACGTGTATTCTTGGGATGGACCCTTGCTTCTTTTGTTAGAAAGCTGTAGGACGGTTATTGTGGGGGATAGAGGAGCTGTACGGATATACCCGGCTGTAGCTATGGATACCAAGTGTGGTTTACTGTTGGCATTTATATGTTGCCCAGTGCAATGTGAGTCCAGTCACGGTTGTCGGTATATCCTGTTCAATTGATGGGTATAGATGCTCCTTATTCCACGCCAGATCCCCCAATGCAGCCTTTCGTCTTTCACATTTCCCCTAGTACCAGTTGCCGCATCGCGACCCTAGTCGGAGCGCTGCTGCTTGCGCATCCTCTCGACGACGCCGTGGCGCTCCTCGCGCAGGGTGACCCAGATCCAGAACCAGCTGATCATCTCGAGGAACATGAAGGTGAAGAAGACGCGGTTCTTGAGGGCGTCGCCGCCCCAGCCGGAGGCGGTGTAGGGCGACGACGCGCCGGCGGACGGGGCCGTGCGCGGGGGCGTGCCGTAGACGGGGGACGACGGGCCGAGGAAGTACGAGTAGAAGACGAGCAGCATGGAGAAGAACGAGCGGAGCGGCGCTGGGAGGAGCGTTAGTGGTTGTGTGGAGGATGGAAGGGGGGTGGAGGATAGGAGGGCAAGGGGAGGGAGACGGACCTTGGGTGCCCCAGTAGTACAGCGAGCCGAGCTCTTCGGGCATGGACAGCGAGACGAGGTCGCTCAGGCCGAACATGGCGAGCACGACGGCGAGGAAGGCCAGCGCCGGGCTCTGCGTGTCGAAGCCGCGTGAGATGGGCTGCACCAGGTCTTGTCAGCATGCGGCCAGTCAATCTTAGGTGGGGGAGTCGGCGTACGATGCCCATGCTCTCGCCCATGACGTACACGAGCACCTGGTCGCTGACGGTGCGCGGGCTCGTGAGGAAGAAGAAGGCGAGCGTCAGGTGGAAGAGCGAGATGGAGACGATGATGGTCTTGGCGGCGATGAGCGGCATGGCGGGCGAGTCGGCGGTGCGCGGGGGGCGCAAGCAAGCAAGCAGTTGCGTGGTGTTGGCGTCGAGGATCCGGGTGTAGGGGGTGTATCGTGGTCGCGGAGGGAGGCGGGAGCAGTCGCGTCGTTGTTTGCACTGTGGACGCGCGAGCGGGTAAGCGCCGGGCTGATCCGCCAGCCTAATCTAATCTAATCGTAGATTGATCTGACGCGATGCAGCACCCTGCTTTCTCGTTGGGTTGCCATCGGGCTGCGTCTTCCGATTTCGCAGGATCCACTCCCTCTTTGCCGCCAGAGTAGTATCTGGGTGCAGCTGGATGCCAGGAGCGACGAATATTGCACTCGCCACGTCGCCTCTGGGAAATCCGTGGGAATTCCGGGACAGGGCTGCATAGTAAGCACCTGCAGAGGGTTGGCATGGTCTTCATCTGAGATTCACTTGTTCGTAACTCTGGTCTCGGAGGTGGTATGGAATGCCTGGGCTGCATTGGCTTTCGAGAAGTAGAAAAGGGAGGAGAGAAACAAACTGGAAACTTGGCGTCCATGCTTGCAAAGCGAGCGAACATGCCTACAAAGGGAAAAGCCAACGTTCATGGTGATGCCGAATGGCCTCTTAGATTGCTCGATACCTCGCACGAGGTTTGCACAAGCCTTTACTTCATCCGAGATTGTGTCCAAGGCTGTGCCCTGGCGGCAGAGAGGGAGTGGATTCTGCGGAGGTTGAAGATGCAGGCCCGGAGCAAACCCATGCGAAGCCCGTGTACCCGGCTCGTATGTGCCATCATCGTCGTCGTGTTCTAGCGGTCGCTGCCGCCGGTCTGGCGATTGATGGGAAATCTCGTGATAGGCTGCGCTAACATCTTGCCAAGAGTCAAATCGGCGCTCGTATAGCGACTATAGCCCGGTGTAGCCCACGGGCAAAGAGGTATCGCGAGTCTCGGATACATATGGGGAAGCAGCACCAAAGTGTCAGTCGAAACTGTGTGACACGGGACGACAAGGGTGCTAGCAGGGCTGGTGTGGCTGGTGAAGCTGGTTGGTGTGGCGCGTGGAGCTCGTCGCTTCATCCTTCATCTCAAGACGACACCAGCGACATGGTTTCTCTTTGATTCATCATCGATTTCAGTGAGACATACAAGGGTTGACCAGCTCACTCAGCCAGCGCGGACCACCCGCCATGGCCGCGCAAGAGCCCGTCCTGGACAAGGCCAGGCACATCAAGTACTGGCAGCGCTGCCACGGCACATACCTCCCGTCTGCGTACACGGCCAACGACTCCACGCGGCTCACGTTCGCCTACTTCACCGTCTCGGCTCTGGACCTGCTCTCCGTGCCCCTCTCCGCCAAGGACCGCTCCTCGATCCGGGCCTGGGTCCTGGCGCTGCAGCACCCGGACGGCGGCTTCTGCGGCAGCCCGACGCACGCGCTGGCCGGCCAGGACGCCGCCAAGGGGTCGGCGAACCTCGCGGCGACCTTCTTCGCGCTGCTGCTGCTGGCCGCGGCGGCGGGGAGCGAGACTGAGGCGCAGGCTGCCTTTGCGGGGGTGCGGCGGGGGAAGCTCCTCAGGTGGCTCAGGAAGCTGCAGCGCGAGGATGGCAGCTTCGGACAGGTGCTGTGGGAGGGCGAGGCGGTTGGTGGGAGGGACATGCGGCACAGCTACCTGGCGAGCTGCATTCGGTGGATGCTGAGGGGGGCCGTTGAGCCGGGAGACGAGGGCTGGGAGGAGGATATTGATGTCGACAAGCTGGTGGTGCACGTACGGCAGGGGCAGGTTGGTTCATGGGAGCCTTTTGACCTGGGTTGACTATTGGCTGACCACTGGCAGACGTACGATGGTGGTCTCGCGGAGGCTTCAGCGCATGAGTCCCATGGTCCGTCTCCCGCCCGCCGAGTCTGTTGTTGAGCTGACATGTACCGCTACAGGCGGTTACGCATACTGTGGGATAGCAGCCCTCTACATGCTAGACCGTCCGCCGTCGCCGTCTTCTCCTCATGAAGGAGCCGCGCTCAAGCAAGGCGTGGCCGATCGCCAGGGGCTGATAAACTTTCTTGTCCACAGGCAGTTCACGTACCTTGCCCAGGAAGAGGAGGAGGCCGATGAGGGAGAAAACTACATCGAGTCCAGGCTGGGAGAGCTGAGCCTGTCAGAGGGCTGCCACGTCGGCTACAACGGCAGATGGAACAAAAAGGCAGATACGTGTTACTGCTGGTGGGTGGCCGGCACACTTGCGGTAGGATACCCTCCCGCGTTTCGCTGACACGGTCCATGTGGAACTGATGCTGAACAAACGCAGATGCTCGGCGACCATGCCATGGTCAACATCCCCCCATCCCGCAGGTACATCCTCGACATCACGCAGCACCGCATCGGCGGCTTCTCCAAGGCCGTGGGCGGGCCGCCAGACATTTACCACTCGTACCTGGGGCTGGGCGCCCTGGCGCTCATGGGCGAGCCGGAGCTCAAGGCGTTTGACGTGGGGTTGTGCTGCAGCTCGGAGACGGCGCGCAGGGTTGAGCTGGCGAGGGACGGGCTGCTGGGGGCTAAGAGAAGGGATGGGTTTGATGGGGACGGGTTCTGGGAGGCTATTGGAGCGCATTCGTAGATGCTCTGCCGGAGAGAAGTGAATCATCAAAGAGACCCTGAATCTCACCCTTCCAAGATGTTCACCCTGCCGGCACAGTGCGATTTCATCCGTCGTGACCCCAGGAACAGCGACTGCCGAGATTCTTCCGGAGCCATGACTTCATGCCGCATCGCCAATTCCCCAACCGTCCCTCAGCATGATCAACACCATGGCGTCGGAAAAACCGCAAGGGCCCGAGGCGGATCCCTGGGACAACAAGACGAAGCAAAAGTTCGAGACGTAAGCGACCGTCCCCGCCCAATCCCACGCATCTTCAGAGGCGGCAGCGCTGACCTCGACCTCGTGCAGCAAATCCAAGAGCGAGTTCTACGACCCGTGCCAGGAGGCCGCGCAGCGAAGCTACAAGTGCCTGTACCGCAACGGCGGCGACAAGTCCATGTGCGGCGAATACTTCCAGTGCGTGCGGTCCGCGTTCAGGGACTGGGGGAGGGGCTGACCGGTAGCAGGGCGTATCGCGACTGCAAGCAGGCCTGGGTGCGTTGGCGATATCCGAGGCTGGAGTCTCTTTCGGAGAGTATGGATGCTGACTTTGTGGCAGACTGAGCGCCGGAAGAAGGAGAGTGGCGGCAAGTTCTGGTGACGCTGGGACGAGGCTGGATGTCGATACCCGCGATGCGACGCCGAGACGATTCCCCCGCGATGCGGAAGAAGACGATCCGTGAGGTACAAGTTCGAGGGAATACTGTAAAACACTGTAGGATTGATGGGGCATAGCATTGGTGTTGACAGCTTGGATGCGGCACTCCTAGGCATTGCCTTGATGAGCATTGCCTTGATGCCGTTGATGAGCATTGCCGTTGATGACGCACCTACCAGAAGAGTCGAGTTCTGTAAACATCTAGAGAGAAATTACCTGCATCTTGCTTCATGCTACCGAACTCTCACATTGATCTCGCGTCGCGAACTCGGAGTGCGGCTCAGCCAGCGCATTCGAGACAGTGCGGCGCCGCAGGGCAGCACGGTCCTCACAGCTCACGCGTTGCTGCCGTCGCCCCTCCAAAAGTTTCCCCGTGAGAGACTTCGCCCAACGAAGTACACTCAACAGCACAGCATGAGTCGCCAACGCCCTCGGTTAAGAAACGGAGTCGACCTGCAGCTGCAGTCTGCCTTTCACGATGGCAACTGGCCCGTCGCCATACGCCTGGCTGAGAAGCGGGCGCGGGCGTCCGGCGACCAGTACTTCGAGGTCGGTTGCTCACTCACTGCCTCCGCCGCCCTCAACTGACCGTGTCGCCTGGCCAGATCGTAAAGATATGCGCCGAGAGCCAGCTCGACGACCCAAGCGCCAAGTTCGCCGCCGCCGCCGCCGTGGGGCAGTACGTCAAGGACGGGACGGTGGTCAAGGACGTCGACGCCATTGACCTGCTCGAGTGGGCGACGCTGGACCTGGTCCACGAAGACGCCTTCGCCCAGACCATCGGCCCGCTGCGCGTGAGAGCCGTCAAGGCGTCGCCCAAGGAGAGGAGCGCCGCCACGCGGTGTCTGGAGTCCTGTCTGCTGCACTGGGACCTGGTGAGCGCCCAGCAGGTAAGCGCCCCGCGGACGACCGTGTCTGGACCATTGGCAGGCCTAACGTGCGACAGATTGCCGCGACCATCGACAGGTCGTTTCCCAATGAGAGGGCCTTTTTGTTCTGGAATATTGTCGTTACTCACATGCTGGCGGTACGGGTCGTACCCTTCGTTGCCGTCCTCCGTACGCTGACAATCGCCTCAGGCGAGCCCGCAGTCACCGCCCGAGAAGCGGAAGCTGTACGGCACTCTGGCCCAGAAGCAGATTGAGCGTGCTGCCCAGCTCACCGAACAGGTACTGTGCTGAGCACCTCGCCTCCGCGGTATGTGTTAACATCATCGTCAGGCAAGGACCACGGCGGCAGAAGACGAGCCGCCAAAGCCTCCCGCCCGGAGCGTGCAGACAGAGGAGGAGATTCTTCTTCTCTATGACGTCGTTGAGACGCATGGATCTGCAGCCGATTTCGAGAAGCTGCTCTCCAGCCCGGTCTTCAGCCCTGTGTCGCAGTTCCGCCTCGGCCGCAAAGAGCTGTTCCTGCGGGTCGCGGCGAAGCACCAGCGCCAGGGCGACTGGGATGCCCTCTTTAGCCTCTGCAGCGACTGCCTCTCCGACGCCGACGAGGATGATGAGCCGACGCTGCTGGCCGCCGACTGGCTGGTCTGGCGGCATTTCATCGACGCGGCGTCGCATTTGAAGAGCGTCAATCCAGAGTACGTCACCAGCAGTCGTGAGACGAACGCGCAACTAACGGGACTCTAGCACCCAGAAGCTTGTACAGGACCTGCTTCTCAGTGTCGCAAAGTCCAAGAACCTGCGGCCCATCTACAGACGCAACGTCTTGCTCGCGCGGGTGTCGGCTGCCTTTGATCTCGGCGCTGGCGACGAAGATGACTTGCGGGATGGACAGCCTCTGTCGCTCCGCATTCGGGAATTGGTCAACTACGTCGAGGACCAGAAGAGCAGCTTGGCGTGCTTTGACGATATCAAGGGCTTCGTCGAGAGGCTCGATGCTTCGGCGATCCAGTACATGGCCTACGAACACGTCCCTCGGCTGGCAGACGCCTCTTCAGACGCTGCGGTGGCTGCGAGAATACAGCTGCTGTCGCTGAAACTGCAGTATTTCGCCTCCACATGCCCTCTGAGCGCTGTAGCGGTGCCTGGAGAGAAGCCAAGATCGAAATGCACCGTCTGCGACGCCGAGTTCGACACTGCTCTGTGCGCTTCGTGCCTGTCCAGCATTGGCCGGAACGGTCTCGCCCTATACAAGTCAGTCGGCAAGGGCCTCGCTGGCAATTTCGCTGCCGAGAACGAAATTATCCCCGAACTGGCCATGGTGGTTGGGTTCTGCAACCTGAGGCTGGCCTTCAACCACGAGCGGCTGGGGTACGCTCCATCGCGTCCACCGTCGGCGCAGTATCTTCTTCGCGCACTCTTCATTATCGAGCATCAATTCCATCTCACACCAAAACACAGTCAATTGTCGCTGATCCTGGTTCAACTGCACCTGCTCATGGGCTCCGCGCACAGATGTCGCGAGATTTGGGACAGCCTCGGCGTTAAGCGCACCATTGTCGATTCGCTTGCGCCCATCTTCTACGACCGATTGTCGACCGTTTCCCCCTCGGCCATCTCGCCGTCGGACAACTGGGGCTGGCAACTGCACGAGACACTCAAGTCGCATTACGCCGTGTCCCTGAAGCTGCGAATGCCGAGGCGATTAATCGATGCATTCGAGGCCGGCAGCTACGGCAGCATAATGGACATGCCAAAGTACATCGAGAACCTTCGCGCAAGCTGCACGAGGGCCATGAGTCTTGTCGAGGAGGCGAGAACAGAGAGGCTACTGGGGCAGCCGTACGGGGAGTTGCTCAGTGATGCTCGGTTTGGTATGAGACTCTCGGATACTGTCTAGTGATTTCGCTGACGCATAACAGCCGAGACTGACGACGAGCTGTGTCTCAAAAACGCCATTGACTACGGGTCATTCCCGTCTTGGGACTGCAGCGCTTGGCCCCCTATGCACGCAAGACTGCTGCTCGGTCCAGGGCCATCGGTATGCATTGCTTCCATCCAGTGCCAGGGTGCCACCTAACCTTGTCTGCAGAACCAACGGTCCCATCTCTCACTCTTGTCGGAAGCCTTCCATGACGTGCTGGACTGGAAGCCGCCCACGGTTTACAAATCCTCGGCAGCTGCCAGCGGAACAGACCAGGCCTTTGTCCTCGAGATGATGGCTCAGCTTGGGCATTCCTTCCACAAGTTTCTTCGCAGCGCAGGTTCGAAATGCACACCGGCAGAGATGCTGTACTTTGAGGCTGTCAGCCTGCTCTGCGCCCTGATCCCTCTCTGCACGGGGATTTCTCGTACGAGCCCGCTGCCCGATGTGGTGAGCCAGTTGACGGAGGCGCTGGGCGTCAGCCTCGACAGCCTGCGGGCGCTTGTCTCAACTCAACAGGGCGATGCTGTGGAGAAGGCAGTGTCGACCTTGAAGTCACTGCACAACGTTGCTATGCTCCGTGATACGGCGGTAGCAGTGAAGCTGACCACGCAGTGGATCTTGTCCTACAACGAGCGAGAAAAGGAGCGCGACCGATCGGGGAGCAGCAACCTGCACAAGGAGGTCCTCGCACAGGTGAAGAGCCTCGAATCCGCCGTAGATGGGGCCTTTAAAGAGGGAAAGGACCTGGTGAAGAACTTGAAGGGCGGCGTGGTGCCGGGGCGGGACTTCGTGGCCGCACTCAGGAGATGGGTGTTTGAGGATGGGGTAGACGGCGAGCTTGCGGCTGTGATTGAGGACGGCACGGTGTCGGAGCTCGTGGAGAGCTGGCGGAGCAACATTAAAGGCTGGCAGCAGGTAAAATGGGATTAGACGGCTAGAGTTGCAAATGATAGGCATGGGCACGTCGGTTGCTGAATCGCCGTGTTTTGAACTTGATGTTGGATCATGCTTGCAGGGGACTTTCGTGACCGAGTTTCACGCCGGCTTCTTTCCCAGTGACCCCAACTGAGTTTCCAGGAACCATAGGATCGCCTCCTTGCCCCTTGGCTCAACGTGGTGACCCCCAGACGCAACCCGACCTGGCACTTCTTGTTCCTTCATGCACGACTTGCTTCCACGACTCAACTATGAGTCACCATCATTGGCACATCCAAACAACAGTGACTTGCCAGTGATGCCACACCTGGGACTTGAGCTAGTTTACAGCTGCACCTCACCTGATTATCCGGGAGACCGCACGTGAGCACCCCGTGATCTTTGGTATTTATTCCAAACGCGAGGTGCATTTCCTAGCTCTCCCCCTCGCACCGTCATCTTCTCAACCTTCAGCCTCACACTCCGAGGCTTCGCCATATCGGCTGCGTTACACGACCTCAGCAACGTCGTCTGGCCAAGACGTAAATAGGGTAGGCCGCCACCGCTCTGACAATGAAGCCTGTTGTCTGGAGAGTTGTCACTTACCTGCCCTGCGTCACAGGTTTCTCGGCCAGCCCTGTGCCATCGATCGGGGAGCCGCGTTTGGCCCTGAGCCCATCCTGCAGGAAGCAGTTCATCGAGACCCTGCTGCACCGCGGCCTCATCCCAGGCGATCAGGTAACCAGACTCTACAGCAACCTCGTGATCCTCTTCCGGATGCTGGTGTTTTACGTGGACGTGAGAGAGGATCTCCTCTGGGACGCTGTTTGGACTGACTGGGGAGTGACTCCAAAGAATTGCCAGCCCATCGCCAAGCACATCGTCGAGTACTACGTCAACGCACGGCGCCGCAGCAAGGCCCTCGAGGAAACCACCACGCACAGCCTTCTGGCCAGACTTGTCGACCACTGGGTCGAGAAAAGACCCATGATGCCCAAAGAGTTTCACGTCGGCGGACGGGGTTTGCGCGCTCGACGAGCGGCCTGGGAGACACTGCGCGACACGCGGCTCAATATGCTGCTGGACGCTGCTCTGGCTCCCTATATTCTGCTGCGCCCCGAGCCCGAGACCAGGTACGTCTTTATCGGTCCTCCAAACTCCGGTCAGGGCAACTCTAACATGTATGCAGCGAGATTCCGCGCGCCAACGACGGCTCTGGCGATCGCGCACCCGCAGCGAAGAAGGCCAAGAAGGCAAGAGTGTCGAAGCAGAAGAAGCGCGACGCGCGTGCGCAGCGGAAGACTCGGGGAAACGGCGATGCCACCCAGGGAGTCGAGGCAGTTGAGAATGGTACGTCAACGACTCGCAGCGAGGATCAGCACAGCAACTTGGCTAACCTCGAGGCAGGAAAACAGCCAGCTCAGATGGAAGGGGCGCTGAAGTGGAAGCGGGACGACGACTCGGCCGACCAGTCGCCCGTGGTGAAGCGCTCGCCCCCTGCGGACGTCGGTTCCCCTTCCTTCAACGCCAACCGAGCTGGCGAGCAACCTCCCGCGGAATGCTGCAACACCGACTGCCCTTACCGCAAGAAGGTCGTCGAGCTGGAGACGCGAATTGAGGCGATCAAGGCATACCTCTATTGAGTCACTGGACGCCGCGGCGGACGGGGGCTTGAGGACGAGGTGGCAGATGGAGGATCGAAAGTTACATGTGGCACGCGTCTTGTTTACGGTGTCATCTATTGCTCGCAAGTACATCTTTGCTCACAATTGCATCCATTGCTCACAGTTCCATTTATTGCTCATGATTCCATCCGTTCTCGCGTTCCATCTGTTGCCCACATGACGGTCAACTTCCCGCGCCTTGCACTCCTTTGCATCCTCACCCCGTCACCCCTCCCGGCACGGCGCAGTTCAGGTTCACGGCGTTGGCGAAGAGCGCAAAGGTATCCGCGTTCCTGATGGCATCCGCGGCGCTCAGCCGCCGCAGGTCGTCGTACCCGTAGGCCAGGTCGTCCGTGTCGGCCACGACCTTGAGGTGCGTCGTCTCGTGGATAAAGGTCGTGGCCTGGCTCTTGGCGTGGCAGCGGTTCGCCACCTCGGGCAGGTTGTCGAAGAAGCCGTCGCAGAAGACCATGTAGGCGCCGCCCGTGGTGACGGCCAGGGTGCCCTTTTCGCACTGCCCGTGGTCGCTGAAGCAGCTGGCGCGCGCGCCGCTGTTGGTCGTCGCGCACTGCTCGTGCACCTTGCCGAAGACAGTCAAGACGGCGCTCCGCGTGGCCCTGACCGACGACTTGAAGAACTCGTCCATGCGGCCCGCGGGGCCTCCGGCGGCGGCGACCTGGGCGTCCCCGGCGAGCCGCTTGCAGTTGGCGATGGCCTTGTTGATGGCGACCAGCCGCGCGCCCTGGCAGGCCTGCACGTTGGCGCGCTTCATGAAGCTGCGCAGCTGGGCGGCGGCCTGCGCGCCGTCGACGACGGCCTCGAGCGCGTTGGAGCTGTACGGCACCGAGCCGGCGATCTCGGTCGAGTTGGCCTCGGCGTACGGGAGCCGGCCCGCCGCGTGGACGCCGTACCGGCCGCCGGAGGAGAGGTCGTGCACCGCCGCGATGTCGAACTCGACCTCGACCGACTGTCCACCCGCGAGGGGCTGGAAGGCGTCGTCGCTGAGGTTGTCAAAGTCCACCGAGACGTATTCGCCTTCAAAGGCCAGCTCCTTGCCTGTAGACGTCAGTGTCGGTGCTTCGTGCTCGGCACTTGTAGTGGGTGATTAAAACAGTCTCAGGTCGGAGGGGTGCGAAGATGTCTTAGATTGGCATCTACACGGCGGCCCGTGCCATTCCTTCAGGGGGCGGCATTGACGCTGCATGCCTGCACCTCACTGGGCATGATGCGTCCAATATCCGGACGCCATGTATTCAGATGAGCGAAACGTACCATCGGCAAAGACCCTGGCCCTTTGGGTGGCATGCTTGCTGAACACGGTGCCGGTCTTGAGCAGCTTGAGGTCCTCCGCGCCGGTATTCGTGAAGACGGCCTTGACCTGCGAGTTGCCCGTCATTTCCAGCCTGACGCTCAAGGGCGAGGCAGGGTCGTCTCTGACGGCGGAGGGGGCGGCCGCGA
This sequence comes from Tolypocladium cylindrosporum, assembly GCA_024340765.1. Taxonomy (NCBI): domain Eukaryota; kingdom Fungi; phylum Ascomycota; class Sordariomycetes; order Hypocreales; family Ophiocordycipitaceae; genus Tolypocladium; species Tolypocladium cylindrosporum. The sequence continues at coordinate 37,779 of JALHCC010000016.1, read as the reverse complement.
CCAGCGAGGCCAGGAGCGCCGCGCCGATGAACTTCATGATGAGGACGAGCAAGAGGATGCGGTTGGCACTCTGGGAGGTGATGAGATTGACGACGGGATTCAGTTCTGCTCAGAGGAAGGCTGACGCTTTATATATACATTTGACAATGTGAATCAATGCTCAACGGGCTCTGTGCCACTGTGGCACTCGGCCATCTCGCGTAGTTTAATGAGGTTGGAGTCTCGTCGTGGAATGTGGCTATTCCCACCGAAGACAACGCCAACTCAGGACAGCTTCAATTGAGTGCAGATGTGTTCCCACGTGTATTGGTGAGAGTTGCCATCAAGAAGCTTGTTCAATTCAGTGACTGCTACCACCAGCCAAAACCCGATCTGGATCTTGGACGGACAGGGGCCGGCTCGCGCCGTCGCGCTATGCGGTCCAATTCAGGGGTAAGTCCAGGGGTCAAACGCAGAGTCCCATTCTTGTTCAATTGAAGCATCCCTCAACGCCGTGTAAGTGATCTCCCTCGCCCCTCTGTCTCGAGCCCAGCCGCCGCTTTCCTTGTTTTTTCTCAGCCTCAGGCCGAGCTGTGCTTTTTGCACTTCAAGGTGGAGTGTCCTATCAGCACCCGTTCTCTTCGCAACACCACCAACACCCTTCCCATTTCGTCGCGCACACGCGGCTGGCCATGAGCCAAGTCTTCATGTGCAGCAGCCATGGTCTCCATCCTCAAGTGGGCGAGGGGCCTGACACGCAGGGCCCCATTGCCGCCACTGCGATTCCCCACGTCTGGGTTCGAGATTATCGACGATTCGGTGCTGCTCGAGGAGGAGCATTTCAGCGAATTCAAGTCGGGGCAATACTATCCGGTCAGCATCGGCGAAATCTTTGCGTCCAAGTATCAGGTGGTCGGAAAATTAGGATTCGGCACGACTTCCACTGTCTGGTTAGCAAGGAACCTCCAAGACAGCAACAACCGACATGTCGCCTTGAAAGTGTACACGCGCGACCGAGGCCACGCAGACGAATTCCAGATGCTCGAAGCTATTGGCAAGGCAAACCCGTCGCACCCTGGTTATCGCCACGTGAGAACGGCCCTGGACCTGTTTCAGATTCACCGGCCCGGAGGCGACCATTCCTGTCTTGTTCAACGTCCCATGTGGGAGAGCTGGAAGCATCTGCTGCGAAGAAACGAGAGCGGGCGCTTTACAGACTCTTTGCTCAAGGCTGGGCTGAGACATCTCTTCATGGCCCTCGATTACCTGCACTCTGAGTGCAAGCTGGTGCATACAGGCGAGTCTGGAGCTCCCCCGTGTCTATGTAGCGATTGCTCATCACATTTGCAGACATCAAAGCAGACAATATTCTTCAAGACATTATGGACGAAAGAATACTCGAGGCCTTCACAAAAGCCGAGATGGCTGCTCCTTCTCCCCGCAAGTTCGTGGACAACGGCCCGATCTACGCGTCTCGTACCTTTGAGCTGCCTCGACGGTTCGGCGGACCAGTGCTCAGCGACTTTGGCGCCGCAGTCCGAGGAGACGCAAAGCGCAACCACGACGCACAGCCTGCCGTGTATCGAGCGCCAGAGGTGATGCTCCAGGCTGAGTGGAGCTATCCCGTAGATATCTGGAACGTCGGGGTCATGGTGAGCTACGTTTCTGTCTGCGCAGACATGCTAACTAACACGATGACCAGATCTGGGACATATTTCAGGGCCGACACTTGCTCTACGGAAGGGACCCCGATGACCAAGATTACTCGACCCGCGCACACCTGGCTGAAGTGATTGGGTTACTGGGTCCTCCGCCCCTGGACCTGCTGGGCAGAGGCCAACGGAGCCGGGAGTTCTTCGCAGAAGATGGCAAGTCACGTAGGTTGCGCATCACTTGCGCAACGTGCTAACTGCATGGCAGGCAAATGGATCGCTAAGGTCCCAATACCGTCCGGCATGAGTCTGGAAGCATGCGAGACATTCCTTCACGGCGAGAACAAGGAGGCTTTCTTGAATCTTGTGAGGGGAATGCTGCAGTGGCGGCCGGAGGACAGGAAGACGGCGAAGCAACTCCTCCAGGACCCGTGGATTAACTCTGAGTGTGGATAGGACTGCCGCTGGTGTGGATGATGCAAAGTGATCCGATGAGCAGCGAGAGAGGAAACATGGTCGTACCCGGTAAGCAGATCGACTTGCCACAATAGAACTAGAGCAACTACTGGTCTGCCTCGCATCATGTGCCTTGCTTCTGGACTATACTCTGTATTATTCCGCCTCCTATTTCTATATAGGTGCATGACCAGTTGACCTGCGATAAGTAAATATGGGGAACTATCGACCAAGGTCGTCCATGAGGGGGTTCTTGTACCACGGAAGAGGAACACGCGAGAGGCAGGGCAAAAGATTTTCTTATCGCTCGGGTTAGTACGTTTAGATTTCTGACAACCCCTTTACCACAAGACATATTCAAGAGTTTAAACTTTCATAAAAGCTACACCGTCCAAGACAGAAAGAGCTTCGAAGCAATATAGTAGCTTTCATTAAGTATGTTCACCATTATGTATACGGCTATTTTATTTGGCTAAGCATCACATTCTTAGTTTATTTGCTCTCCAGCTTTCAGCCGGGATCCCACGCTTATGCGCCCTGGGCCCAGCCCAGACGCATGTTGCCGGCGTCAAAAACGACAAAGGACGCCTTGAGGGCGATGTCGCCAAAGATGGTCACGCCGCCGTTGTTGGTCTGGATGCCGCCGAAGCAGGTGGAATCGTCGTTGTTGTAGGCGTAGCCGTAGCTCATGTAGCTGCCGGGGACGGTGATGGTGCTGTCCTCGACGCCAAAGGTGAAGTCGGGCGGCGTGTTGGCGCAGGGGAAGACGTAGCCGACGGCGCTCGGGTCGTAGGTGGCGCCGCTGACGTTGCTCCAGTAGTCGTCGACGATGGCGCTGGGCAGCAGCAGCAGGCTGCTGCCCGTGTCGGCGACGCCGTCGATGCTCTGGCTGTTGAAGCCGTTGCTGCCGACGCCGTAGCCGGTCGAGGTCCAGCTCCAGTAGCCTTGGCTGCCGGAGGCGGCGGTGTAGGTGATGCTGCCGGTGTACTGAGAGCTGTCGATGTAGCCAAAGTTGTACGAACCGTCTGTCGATCGTGTCAGTAGACTCTTCCCGTCGCAAGACAAAGGGGTCAGCTGTGGGAGACGGGGTACGTACTGGCACCCTTCTTCAGGTGCGAGGTGAACAGGGGCGCGGCCAGGCTGGACTTTATGTTGCTGAACCACGTCTTCTGCTTCTTGGGGCTGACGGTGTTGATGTTGTCAAAGCCGAGGCCGAGCAGGCCCGACGACTGCGGAGGGCTGTTTGTGAAGCCGGCCGAGACCTTCTGGGCCGACTCGACGGCCTGGGTCTTGACGCTCAGGCTACCAAGCTTGACAACGTCGGTGTAGACGTCGCCGCTGCTGCCGCTTTTATCGACGTAGCCAATGGACCAGGTGTAGCCCGAGAGCTTCTTGGCCGTCGAGCTCTTGGTGGGGTCCCAGAGCGTCTGGCCGTTGACCTGGCTGCTCGGGGTCTCAGTGCTAAACACCCATAGGTCGCTGGAGCCCGTGTCAAAGTCGAGGTACAGCTTCTGGGCGGGCGTGCCGATGTCGACCTCGGCGAGGTACTCGCGGTCGAACGCGTCAGGCTGGGGGAAGGCGGTCACGGTGCCTGTCGTTGCGCGCTTCTGCTTGGCGAGCTTGTCAAGGAGGGCTTTCAGCTCGTCGGGCACGGGCGTGCCAAACTTGAGGTAGGCGTGGGCCAGGGCCAGCGGGCCGTTGGCCTCGAACTTGTCGTTGTGCTTGGCCGTGATGCTGAAGGTCTTGCTGTCCTGGGTGGTAGGGGCGGCGAGGACCTGACCGCTGCTGGCGACCAGCAGGGAGATGAAGAAAGCTCCAAAGGTCTGCATGTTGGTGGTTAAGACAAGGGGTATGGGATATCAGGACCAGACTCGGTGCCTCTTCATATGCTCTCCAGGGTTGTCGGTTGACTGGTTGGAAACTATCTCATCAGGGCAGGACCGCTCATTTATACAGAATACGGGAAATTGATTGAGGACGAACTAGATCAGGGAGCTCCACAGCCATCGGCATAAGAGTCGGACTTACATGGTGTCTGGAGGCAGGCATAATGCCTCGTTCTCCTCACTCCGTGTCCATCTCGCCACCAGTGCCGCGCTTGGAACAAGAGAGGCAACTGAGGAAGAGACCAAGCAGTGGATATCGCGCGGGAGATTGCCACAAACAGCAACCCGTTCCCAGAGGCTCACGACTGGAGGAATCAAGGAGCATGCCCCGATTCGTCGATCCGGCAGCCACCCGGGCGGCGGGTTCCATCACCGCCGAACTCACTCCGTGTCCCGCGCAGCCCCCGTCGAGGCGGTCCAGTGTCGATGAGCTATGCAGACCCGAACTGTTGGTGCGTTGATGTCATGGAACTTGAGGACGCGCGCTGAGGTGAGGCCAAGGGCCTCGCGATGGCCTCACAACTTCCTAATCCGGCGCGCTCGAGTCGTATTCCCGCTGCTCCACAAGTTGACGCCAGTCAAAACGTGGAAGGTCAGGATGGTTCGCCATGTGCTTCGACTTCAAACATTGGATGGAAGGGGCTAGTACGTGTTTTCTCTCGATTCCGGGGCATGCAAGCTCCAGCCAGATCTTGCGCTAAAGGGGATCGCGTGCCCTTGCTTAGCGGATGGAGCCTCTGCTGCGGACGATGATAGGTACTACAGCGAGGACACCATGGCCTGGGAGGAACTATACGACCGGATGATCGGCACGGCGCTTCCAGCCGCCTCATCAATGGCAGCGGACTGTCCAAAGTTGAAGGGCGCTCTGCAGAGGGCATGCTATTGCTGTCCATCTACCGGCCGCTAGAAGCATGAAGACATGAAGGTACGTATTGGGACATGACTCTGCAGCACCACCAAAGAGTTCAACAGTCATGTACCTGCCCGTGGGAGGCGCAACCGAGAGTTGAAGGGAATCGGCGTCGACTGACTCGAATTGTGAGACAATCCCAGCTTCTAGAAGTGCTTGCGCATGAAACAACACGCGAATAGGCTAAGTGCTCGGCAATTGCTGTCGCGGAAGAGGAACCACGTCCAAGAGGGCAGGAGAACAGACATTCACAACTCCGGTCCGATGGGGCAATCGATGCGGACAGAAGTACTAGCTTGCGTCAAAACAGCCACTCGAAAGACACCTCTATCAGGTTCCAATGCGAGTCGTCTGGAGACATAGGGTCCTCAGCGATCGTGCCGTTCTTCCGTGATCGGCACCAGTGCGAGCGAGCGCCCTCAACCGCGCTAGTCTCACTATGTCGCCGGGAGATGGGCCAGTACGGCTTTGGAAGGCGAGCAGCTCCGGATGCCGACTCCATGTTAGTGGCGGACTTGTTCCGAAACTAGACCCTCGCACGCTGCCGATCGTAAACTTTATCCGGAACGTTGGCGTGCTATAGCGAATAGCAGGCGTTGGGGCTCGATGAGGAAGCTCAGCATCACGTTGCTGTGAGACGACTGGTATCAACGCGGCAACGCCGGAACATCCTCTGCAAAAGCTTGACAACGAACTACTCACTCGGAGTTCCATCACGCCTCAGTTTCGGGAGTTGCTACCGGAACCAAGCCCCCAGGTCGCTGCCGTATTAACCAGGGTCACGCTCTCGGCTTCTGCATTCGACCAAGTGACAGCTAACGTCCCCAGCAGTTGCGCAACTGTCCATGAACAGCACATCATGTCATACAGGCCGGCGCATCCATCACATTGGCAAATTGCAAGCAGGTTCCGTGATATGGAGACTTCACATACGTCACTTACGAATACGAGTACATGCCGTCACAGACTATGCAACCAGGAATGTGCCCAAACGCGGGTACCAAAGACACTGCAAGCAGAGTTCCCTCTGGGAAACAACACGACCATTCCATGGCAAACTTTGCGGCCATGAGCGGCATCGAAACAGACATGAGGGACGGCGGCAACGTCATGAAAGGCTTGTTGCCCTGTGCTTCCTGCATCTCAACATCGGTGTAAATGGCTGACAGAATGAATCGGCTGTGGCGACAAGCTGCTCAGTTGTATCGATCCACAAATTTAATGACCTTCCTCCCGGTGCTGCTCCGCTCGAATCCGTCTAGGTTTTGGACAAAGGTCATCCGAAACCGATGGTCGTTTGCCGAGTAGGCGTGCACGAACGTCCTAATCTGTTGCACGACAGCATCCTCGGATAGGAGCAGTTCGCTGCGCGGCGACAAAAGCAGGCGGATCTCGAGGGACGACTCCAAAGAGGGCTCCATCTTGTCCAAGATGACCTGCCACTGCAGGATGCCACATTCCTCGCGGTTCATCAACGCAGCCAGATCCTCAAACACAATGTATTCTCCGTCCCAGTCGAAGCTGAAACGGCGATCGCGACCTTCGAGGCGAAGAACGCGCAAGTATGGCCAGTCAGCCTCGGGAACGACAGCCCGAGAGCGTTCGGGAAGAGGATGGAGCGATCCAACATCGCCAGTAACGTAGCGCACGACGGGATTGCGCAGGCGTGACAGCGAGGTCTGCACGATGATGCCATGTTCCCCCTCGGGCAGGGGAGTAGGATTGCTGCCAGCCTCCGAGAACGAGGGGTGTAGAATCTCAACCAGCATGGCGCGCGTGTCGAAGACGAAATCCGCATGGCTTGAAGCAGTCTCCTTGTCATCGAGGTCAGGGCTGCTGACTGCCCAGGGGCCTGCTTCCGCGCTGCCCAGCATCGAGCAGATCTTGACGGCGCCAAGAACCGCTGTGATGTGCGCCCTTTGCGCCGCGGTGAGCACTTCCGAGGTGTAGATTACCTTGTCGAGCTTGACCCGGGCTCTTTCTTCTTGGGGAAGTGTTGAAAGGTAGTGAACCATCTGAACGACCTGGCTGCTGTCGCCGGCCAACACGTTGATGTGGTATTTGACCAGGAGCTGGGTAACCTCGGCCGGCGACATGTGGTTTCCCGCGGCGAGGATGGAAGCTCCGGCATTTTCCAGAATCTCCAATGTGAGATCGAGGGATCTGAGGGGTCAGTCAGCCGCTGGCTCTTGGTTCCTGCAACTGGGCATATACCTGTACAGCTCGCCCGCGCAATGGGTCGTCAGAACCCAGTCCCCATGCTTGACGACGCCCGTGGCTCTGAGGAATTGTCCAAAATGAGCCCTGTGTCTGCGGTTCTCGTGCACATCTGTCGCGAAGAACAGAGGCGTTGATCCGAACCCGCCGCCGGTGATGCTCGCGTAGATGCTGTGGCGGTAGGTGTTTTGTGGACTCGGGTCCTTGACGAGTCGGTCAATCGTGGCATAGCTGGAGACTCAGCATTGGCGATACAGTCGCTTCGTTGGTTGCTTGACTTACAGCTCCTTCTTCCGAAGCAGTGGTTGCGACCTCAAGTCAGCTTTTGTTGGTTCCTTTGCTGCCCGTTCCCGGACTGCTTGGATGGTCTCTGCATTGGGGGGGTATTGGATGTCGGGAATGTAAAATGGATGGATGTTGGCCACGGCAAGCACATCTGCCAATGAATAGGGTTCAGGTGCCATGGTTGGAGACAAACTAAGCAGGGTAAGGTTTGAATGGTTTGGACGGAGTAGATTCTGGATTGTCAATGAGGCACGAGGTGCATCGAGACTTTGGGCATAATGGGCCAGGCGCATCCACCCCTACCAGCAGGGACAGGTGCGCTGTCAAGACACATTGTCAATGACCTCGATCGAGAAGTTGATCCACATGGTAGTTCGGATTCCTGGCTCAGATGTCTCATTTCTTGAAGCTTGACTCCTTGAGGGCTCAGCCCAAAGAAAAAGAAAACACGGATAGCCATCCCGTGATGTACCTGCAGTGCAACAATCTCAACGGCCGAGTACGACACCCAAGACACTCATGCAGGTGAAGCGCAATGATGTGTGTTCTCAACCTCGCTTGATTAGTCCGCACGGGACGGCTCCTGGCGGCTGGGATGCTACCCTGCCTCGCCGGTGACACTCGGCAAGCGGGATGCAACAGAGCGGCTCGCGCTCCTCAAAGGAACGCTGAACCTGCAGCTACAGGGGTCAGGGGCTCTTCAGCTCCCAGCGTCACCTTATGAGTAATAGGAATCGTGATCTATAGGCTATGTCTAGGTTCCGACGGCTTCCAACGTCCCACCCAGTCGGTTTTTGCCGAAGCTCGACGTGGTCCGACCAACGTTGCACCGATGCCGTCTATGGAGGGCGCCGGAGAGTATCCTAATTAGGACTGGGAAACGGAACTGCATCCCACCGCACCCGGCGTAGGTGCCGCGCCGGATCCTTGACCTCATTTCGAGCATGTAGCCACCGGCGGTTGTCAATCAGTATTATGGACCCCTCCGGCAGGGCCCCCGCGGTGAGATGCACAGTTGAATGGGATTGGACCTCGACGTTCCGCAAGGATGAATTGAGTTCGTCCAGCGCCGTGGATGCCCTTTCGGTCAAGGGCGTCAAGAGGTCTCTCCTGAACCTCATCATGCTGCACCGGCCTTCCTCGTCGGCCGCCAACAGACTCCCGAGAATAGACCGCGTAGTGGGCTCCTTGATGAACTCGCACGGAACGGCGATGCGGTACTCTGGGCGCATCAGGGACGCCCGGGTGGCTTGGGAGAGAGTCTCGCTCAGGCGCTCAACGTTCATGACCGACAAGGTCCCTCCGCCGAGTCGGTCATGCTGGAGCACCTGGAGGGCAAAGTATCGCGGCGGCAGCGCCTCATAGCTGCAGTCCGAGTGCCAAGGGAACTCTTCCATCGTTTCTGATCGGGCTTGATGGTTTGCAGTCTGGAAGGTAGTCGTGCTGGGGCGGACGTCCCAGAACCAGCCGCGCGTTGCGCTGTGTGATATGGGGAGCTGGTGCCCGTGGTGCCGATGGAGATTGAGGATCAACTGCTCGAGGTACTGGCTATTGCTGTCCGGGAAGCCGAGGCTGATCTTGAGCATCCCGGATTGCTGGAGCTGTTCAGATACGTCGCGAACATGGCGGCTGTGCGAGGCGTGGCTCAGATTGGGCGCCTTCAAGTGAGGCACCGTTCGTGGGACTGCAGCGGCAAGAGGAAGAGCTCCACGGCGGGTGCATCCCTCAAGCTGGGAGAATTTCCGCACGTGGCGGGCAGAAGCGTGGAAACTGTGCGCAGTTCGGCTCATGGCGGCCATCTCGTAGGTTGGTGCTCAATGCAAGCAAGACTACAACTTGTCATCGAGTCTTTCATCCAGATTCCCGCCTATATAGTCTTCAGAACAAGACATTACAGAGGACCACGACACGACTCGGCCGGGGCAGAGAACACAGCTTGCAGGGTACAGACTCGGCCAAAGATATTAGTGCACTGGTTGCAGGGTTACACCAGCCGTCATATGCAAGTACGGATAGCAAGACAGCCATAATGCTGCCTTTCAGCTGAGACAGGGGTCAAGTGGCTGTCATCCGCGGAACGTAACCGAACAGATCCAGGCTCCTCCGCAGCTCACGGCGCAGATCCGATCACCACTGCTCCGCCACGTCCCCAAGCCGAGAAGCTTGCCATGGACGACGTGATAAGTCCCGACAAGCGGGTACCGCAACATGTCACCCGAAGCCTTCAGTACCACGTCATACAGGCGCGGTATTACCCGGCGTTGGACCACGCAGGTCGCCCCCCCGACCAGCGCCGGGGTTCGCAGACGCTCCAGGGTGGAAATCCACGCGTCGGGATCCAACTCGTCGCCGAAGACGATCCCGTCCCCCTTGCCACTGCGGACCGGCTTGAGGATGTACTCGTGTCTCAGCGCCGGAGAGCTCCTCGAGAGCTGGAGTAGCCGGTGCAACCTCTGCGACCCGGGGAGCAGCGTGTCGGCAATGCCGTTCTCGAGGACCTGGGCCTGCGCAGGGGTGAGCACCTCTCGTGCCACCAGCGGCGCAAGCTCCTCCCGGATGATACCGAGCATGCGCTTGTCGTGGACCAGCAGGACGGTCCGCATGTCGTTGAAGCAGCGCAGGCTGATCTGGCGCAGCATCTCTGGCGCCAGTGCGTGGAGCTCGTGCTGGTGCAGCTCCAGTCCGACCTGGTGGATTTCCTCCACGGCCTCCCCCTCGTCGGTGATCAAGCCAGATGACGCGGCGTCTTCGTTGGCGACACAGCAGAGCCTGTATCCGCTGTTGCTTTGAAGGTCCGGCAGGAGTCTGAGGTCCGCGGGAGTTATCAGCCGCGGTGTGACGCCGAAACGACGCTGGACGGCGTCTATAAACAGATGGATATCTATCCCGCGCTCCTCGCCCTTGAGGAGGTGCAATGGAAGCTCGGGACGGAAGAGATTGAACAATCCGCCGAGGACCTGCGTGCGTCAGTGCCTGAACCATCGAGGGGCATGATGGCGCTTCTGGTGCAACCAACCTCTGCTGCATCGGTGGCACCGACCAGGCCATGGCCTTTCACGCCCATGTCGTCCAGGGCCTGCTGCCCGTACGCCTCGTGGACGAACCCATTGAAGGAAAAGCGGGCGTTTATCTCCGTGATTCGAAAGTTTTCCACTGTCTCACCGTCTTCCGTGCGGCGATCCTCGACCAGAAAGTCCGGTCTCCACGAGCCCCGGCATGCCTGGTAGCTCTGCAAATTTCCTTGTCGCACTTGACTTTCCAGCCACTGTCGCATGTTAGCTCGGCAGCGGTGAGGGCATCAATGGGGGTCGTCTTACCTGCAAGAGCTCTTCTTCTTGCCTCTCCAGAGGCATACGCTCGGGGTATCGGGCCTCGCGGTCAGTCCACCATCTCTGGACGATATCGGTAGTAGCAGCCGTCAGTGCGTCGTGTAGATCTGCTAGCTGCTGCTCGTGCTGCCTGCTGATGAGGATTGGGCGGGGGCAGGCAGCTCTGTAGGAGCCTTTGGGCCATAGATGGGCCGGGCATATGCGCAGGATGCTGGACTCGAGCACCTCATGTTCCCGAGTGTAGGTTGTCTTGTCGGCCTTGTAGCGCCCTACGGGCTCGTACCCGTCAGGGCCGAGTCCGAGGTGTACTTGTTGCAGTAAAGCGTTTGGAGTCTTCATCACGAATGTGTCTTTGGTTGAGAATAGTCAATGATCGATGTCATCACGCATTTATACCCACCTGGACGTCCCGGGCCGTCCCAGGTCCACTCTGGGCCTGCGACGAGTACAGCTTACCCATGTAGCTCATGTAGTGATTTATTGCTGTCATGCTGTGACTCATACCTGTAGCTCTGCTGGTGGAAAAGCTTGTTCTTCACCTCTGCGCTTACTTGTACATGCATTGCCGCTCGATAGCGTTCATTGTTGAGGTAAAGCCCAGCCGCTCGTACTGTCTCAATGAAGTTGGCCACACTCCGGTATGCATGCAACATCACGGTTCGGGATTCCTGGTTCAGCTGCGGCCGATTGTGCTTCCTTTTCCATGCGGGTCTGCCACGTCAATGTCTCGGATCTCGCTGATCAGCCATGAAGCCTCGAACCAACCGGCGACCTACGATATCGCTGTGGGAGCGGCCCAGTTTCTGACCGGGGCTACCTGGCCGTAGCAGGCTTGTTCCACCGCGCTATTTTGTAGTGGAAGGCGTGTACTGGTTAGGCCAAAGGCCTGGTCCCTGGCCGGATTCGAACCGACAGCCTCGAGAGAGTGGCTTCCAGGGGCCGTTTCCCGTATATGAACCTTTCGGAAGTAACTCCAGAGGTGATATTCTAATTGTCGCAGTTAGGATACGAGGACCCGATGCCATTCTCATATGCAACGTGACAGCATAGATTCCGAGTTTTCACATCATTTGTCAGAGCCAAACATCAGTAGATCCCAAAAGATGGTATCCTTAGACATTGCAGAACACAAGGTTTACTCAGCCATCGGTTGTTAAATCTCATCCGGAGGCCGTTCACGTTCCTGACCTTCCTGCTGGCTCGAGTCAAGCCATATTCAAGGGCCCATCTTAGGCATTGACCGTCGCCCCATCGGATTCCTTGAGACCTTCATCAACGAGGTATCTCATCCCGGACCTCTTGCAGTAGCTTTAATATCACACTCAACCTACCCTGAAGATGTGCCTCGGTTTCCCCTATACAGCTGACTACAAGTCCACGGGGTACCCACGAGTGTGTGTATGTGAAACCAGGCAGAACATGCTATTGTCAATCTCGTAGACGGCATTCCACTGCTGTGTACGGCCTCCTTCAATAGCGGTTGTAACAAGTCAGTTTCCTACCGTCTGGGGTATTCAGAATTGATCTACGTTCGCGTACTCTGTGCTTGCTGAGAACCATGGCTTCATGATGAGTTTAAATAGCCGAGTCATTCCCATATCGGCTCCCCAACGCGGTCGGTGGATTGTATTCCATGTTCGGTGTCTCGTGGAGATCCAAGCATTCATTCTGTCAACTCTTAATGACACAATGGTTTCATTTACTCTCTACATCATCAGGGCTAGAGAGCAGACTGGCAATGATATCAGGGCTGAGAAAATGACCTGCAAGTTGCTACAAAGCTGAGCAACGGCCCATTTAGCCTCGCTGTCTTCCATTCGAGACACTCTATAAGAAAAGTAGCCTTACCGGCGGCGGATCAGCATTTTGTCCAACCTCGGCACTTAATTCGAGATAGAATGTATACTAGTATACTAGTTATCTTTAGCACTTACAGGCCTTCATTCCAGCCATATGATACAGAATAAATTGAAATGATGTGACAATTATTTAATCTGTCTATAATATAGTCACAGTATTAAGTATATGCAAGATGACCACCATCCTACATATAGCTGTGGCATCTAGAGAGTCCAGAGTCGATTAGACAGGCTATCGGAGAGAAACGTCAGCACGACTTTTGCAATACCAAGGAGCCGCACCACAGCCCATGCAAGACATGAACTCGGTCGGCTGAACTGTCTTCGTATTTGGGACGATGGGGTAAATGCTCTGGCACAGGTTCTTCGACGACACGCCCCGTCAGGCTGGGTGTAGCATAAGGAGGCCAGAGTCTCCTCACATTTCATGCAACAGACCAAACGGGATCTTTTTGAATTTATAGACTACATCGGCGACGCATGTTGCACTCTGTAAGGCCAGGTCTACCGGATGGACGGACCCTATCGGGACCAGGTCCATACAGCTATATGATGTGGCGGACCGCGGCTGTCTTTGCTTCGGGACCATTACACAGTTGAACAACAAAATGATCCTGAGCCAGAACATCCGCGGTATTCGAGATTTTGAGAGTCGAGGCGCAATGATATACGAGACTTGGCACACATACTAAAGTCGTACCGTGCGAGCATCAAAAGCCAATCTGTGTCCGGGAGCAGGAGAACAGGGCCTCACAACTATTAAAGTCAAAAACAACAGCCTCGGGCCCAGATCCATCGCATATCATACCAATTGCCCTGACAGCCGCAATCTCAGGTCTTCTCGTCTCCTTCTCGAATCTCTCTTCAAAGCCACACGCGTGGGCCGCCCCCCCGCTTCGATCCGTTCACCAAGCAGAGCAGACCCCACCCCAGGCCCGATATGGGCATTACAACGAGAGGCGGCACTAAGGTTCAATACATGTATGATGTGTGGGGTTCCGAGCGATCGTCGAGTTGGAGAACATGGGCTCACCACCAATTCCAAGACGCCGGTATCGCGACTCGTAAACGCTGACTAAATGCAGGGCGGTTGAACCGGCGGCCATAGCTCGGCATGTGTGTCGGCGGTCTGCGACTCGTGACTCACGAACTCTGAAGTTGCAAACGAGGGGTTCGTCCGACTCTGCGACGACACTGCTTTCAGTTTTGCAGGAGCGTGTTGCTGCTTTTGAGATATCTACGTCGAGATGACTTCGCTCAGCGGTCTTCACCTTGATGGCGTTTCGATGCCTTTCGGCTTGCCGCCCGCGGCCGTGCTTGGGTTCGTCTTGTTGCTGCTGGGGGTCATTGTTCAAGCGGTCGGTCCCCAGCACTGGCCAAGCCGTGTGAATGCTAACACGCGATGGCGGTACAGCTCAAGCGTCCGTCAAATGCACATGGACAATCCCAGGGCAGGCCAGCTGAGAAGTCGGTGCCCAATCAGCTGGGCATAGAACCACTCGACAACTTTGACTGGAAGTCGGTAGAGCCGAAGCAGCTTCGACCGTTCCGGTCGGTCTATCATATCACGATGGGTAAGCCTGTCCCCGTATTGATGCTTCAGCGGTGGCCTGTCCAAGACTCAACCCAAAACATGTGAGAGTTGGCTGGCTGACCATCTGGCAGGATTGAAAGCAGATGCACCATCGGATCTGATCACCATCGACGGAGATTACCTTGATAGGGTCAACCTCAGGCGAAACCTCATCGACCAGCAAGGCGACGGGGTCCACGGGTGTCTGCCCAGTGGGGTTGAAGCTGTGAGGGAACTGTACACGTACTTGATGGCAGACTTTCTGCCGACTCGTTTTCCGACACTGTTCGAGCTGTCTGGCGATGGGATGCAGTCCAAGAACATGGCCACAGGCAAGACGCACCCAACGACGCCGCCACAAGACCCGACAGCCGCGCTGCGAGTTCTCGGAGAGACTATCGAAGAGGACATTTTTTTGCTGCAGGAAACGCCGAATGGCCACACGTCGGTTGCATTTATATGCTGCTTCCCGTCCGGGTTCGACCCGTCTGCCAAGCTGGGGAAACTTCTCAAGGACATCCACACGCCCGTGCCGTCCTACGAGAAGATCGGAGCAAGCATGGAGCGGTTCTTTAGTAAGATGGAAGTCGGAAAGAGCGTCAAGCGCACGAATGTGAGTTCACCCCGTAACCTGACGCCGTAGCAGCTGCGCTGACGTGTTGGACAGTGGGCAATCCAGACGCACGAGCACCTGTTCAACAGCAAGAGCCATGTCACGGATGACGAAATGAATGCAGATGGCGTAGACATAGATAAGGTACGTCTGCTCACTCACAATGAGATGCCGGCAATGACGAGACTCACCCTTCGCAAAGACATTCCTCAGGGTGGAGCTGCAGACCCTGACCCGGCTGCCGCAGACGCGGGCTCTGCTCTTCTCGTTCAAGACGTACATGTACCCGGTACGGCAGATCAGGGACGAGGGCCTGGGCCCCGAGCTCGCAGAGGCCGTGGAGGGCTTGAAGTCGGGCAACGCACCGGGCATGTGGGCGTACAAGGGCAGCGTTCGGTGGGCGGGCCGTGTTTGCGAGTACTTGCGGTCCTAGGGGGGTTCGGACGTGCACATGTCATTTACGCATCCGTAAGAAGAAAGCCTTGGTCGGTCGACAAGGAGAGGTGCCAGCGTCCACGTAACCATAAACTTGCGGATCGAGGATACAGACAAAGGAAGCGGCGCACGTGACGAGGCTGAACCTGAGGGGCCCGCCACGACGTCCAATTCGGGACCGTGATTGGCCCCCGCCTCGACCGTCTGTGGCGCGGGCGCCTACCTCCGCACCAACCCCACGCGGCTGGCAGCCCAGCCACAGCCTCACGCCCCAGCCACACATGCCATTAGTCGATGGATGCGCATCGTAGGTCTCCCGCGATCTCCGCCCATCAACACTTCTCACCTCGCACAAACTCAAACATCGACGCGAAAGGCCGCGAGCTCTGCCGACCGTCGTCGTCCACCGCGCGGGAGCCACCGACCCCGTCCCTTGTTCCGTATCCCCTGCCCGCCCGCCTCGCCTGCCAAGCCGCTGTCCTGCACCGAGGCTCCTGCGTCGGCGGATGCCAGCCCATCGTTCGAGCCAGTCGTGTCGGCGGCGCTCCTGATCCCCTCTCCGCCCCAGCACCGCAGCACCGCACAGCACGGGGAGCCGGCACCGCGCGGCCCTACCTGGTCTTGTGCAGCATCGTGCAGCATCGTGCAGCATCACCAACGCCGCACCGACCTGCCGCCGTGCTGCTGCCGCCGCCGCCCTCGGAGCCTGACGGACCGGACATCACGCCAGCCGCCGGCTATGCTGTGAGGCATTCGGCTCGTCACTGCCCGGCCATCAACGCCTCGCTCGCGACCCCCTCGCTGCCGCCAAGCGACACTGCTACCCCCGACGCCCCGCGACACTGCTCGACGCTACGTTCGGCCGCATCTGGGCAACATGAGCACCCCACGTGAGTATCTCCATGCCGTATCTTGGCGCTCGAGGCCGCACCGGCGCTGACCGACGTCTGCCCGCCCAGTCTCCCCCGAGGAGCTGAAGCGCTATACCGACATCATCGACGGCATCCTTGCAAATGCCGACCTCGAAACCATCTCGCGCAAGAAGGTCCGCCAGGGTCTCGAGGTGTCCCTGGGCGGCCTCGACCTGAGCGACCAAAAGGTGCGATGGCCGCCGGCCGGTCGACATGCCCCCGCACCGACCCGTTGCTGACATGCTCCAGGACGCCATCAAGAAGCTCATCGAAGCTCGCTTTGACGCCGTCTCCGGGGCCGGGGCGGAGACGAACAACGTCCCCCTTTCGTCCGTTCCCGAGCCGTCGCCGCACAAACGGGCCGCGGCCAACGGCGTCTCCGATTCCGGCGAGACCGACCCCTCGGCGTCGCCCGAGCCTGCCAAGAAAAAGGCCAAGCGATCATCGCCGCTCGAGGATGCAGACGCCCGCCTGGCCGCGCAGCTGCAGGCCCAGGAGAACAGCCTGGCGCGTGCCCGCACGACGCGCGGCGGCGGCGACCGGGCAAAGGTGACGAAGAAGAAGAAGAAGGCCCCCCGGAAGAAGAGCGCCAAGAAGGTCGGCGACGGCGACGACAGCGAGGTTGATGGCAGCGCGGACTCGGGTCCCCCCAAGAGAAAGGCGGGCGGCGGCTTCCAGAAGCCGTTTCTGCTGAGCGAGACTCTCGGGGCGCTGTGTGGCGAGTCCACGGTAAGTTACGACGTCGCCTGGCGCATCGGGAATAAGACACCCCCCTATTCTGCCGCAGGGAGTGAGAGGATGCTTGCTAACCGCGTACCCACAGCTCTCTCGCCCGCAGGTAGTCAAGAAGCTTTGGGAGCACATCAAGGCAAACGATCTCCAGGACCCCAAGGACAAGCGCCAGATTCGATGCGACGACAAGATGCAGGCCGTGTTCAAGCAGGCCAGGGTCGACATGTTCCGCATGAACAAGGAGATTGGCAACCACCTGTACCCAGTCGGCGAGGAGTAGATGTCGCTGGAGCCGTCTCCCGACCTACGAGGCCTTGGATCAAGCGGGCTCGCCACCGGAAAGATGGCCGCCTCTGCGATCTCTCGAAAGAAAATCACTACATGCTGTTACGGCGCCCAGGGGAGTATCTAGGTATATTTATTTGCGGTTCATCATTGGCACAATTGATTGGGCTGGTTGGTAGCATAGGGAGGGCGAGCAAGGGCGAGGAGCTTGGTATCATGCTTTTCTTTACACCCAGATCGGAACGGTCTGGTAGGAGAGCCTCTTTTATTTTATACGGAATCTCAGAAAGACTGTGACAGTCGGTGCAGTTGTGAAGCGGGTGCGTTGTGCTGGGTCGTGTTGTTCCGTAGCGTTGAGGTTGGACAGGACCACGTGGAGGTGTATGTCTACGGCCGCAGCCAGGTATCACAAACACGATTATATTGAACGATACTGTACGCCGACGGACAGCGTTGAGAGCTTCGCTCTTAATGTGACCGATTCTGGATTGGTTCGAGTACCCAATGAAAGCGATGTGAAGAACATGAGTACGCAATACTGAGAAACATGGTCTTGCACGGTAAACACGGTGACACGCGGCCATGCCGGATGTATTCCAAACGTGAACCGCTAAGACACATTCTGCCTTGACGGGAGCCTCGATGACAGGGCTGAGGGCTGTTCGAGTCCGCCGTATGACTCTTTCTCGCGGCTAGCTGTGGGCAGCGCCGAAAGGTCAGTGTCGTTGCTGGCTGACTCATCACAAGCCTGTATTCCAGGCCTTTTGCCCCTCGCGGCAGGTGCCTGTGGCTACAGGCAGCTGCTTAAGAGGGGCCACAGCAGCGGGAAGCTACAGCGTCTTTGCCCCTCCAAGATCCCGACTGCAATATTCAGACGAAAAAATCGAGCGTCTCTTCAGATCACCACCGCAACGCTCGCTGCCCTTGACATACAGACGCAACTCTGACAGCTACTCCTTGGCGCCCAGCTCAGGTTGCTGGGGACTGGACAGCCGACAGGGAACCCCCAACGCGCCCCGTCTGTGGGAAAAGACAGCTGCCGCGGCAAACTCGCCCGCGGGCTCCGCGATCGTCGAAACCGTAGCGAACGAAGTCGAGACGACTCCAATCCTCGCGATTGCTGGCCAAAGCCCACCCGTGGCCATGGTGGCTCCCGAAGGAGGAGCACCTCAGTCCGGACGAAGCGACGGCTCGAGAGGACGCCAGAGAGGACGCGGCAGAGGCGGCAACGCCAACAACACCAACCGAAGCGGCGGCGCACGACGGGGTAGAGGAGGCGGCGGAAATGCCGGCAACGATGGCGGCAACGATGGAAACTCCCGGCCGTTGAACCCGGCAGCCCAAGACGTTGCCGCCGCCGCCGCGAGAGCCCACGGCCGTCAGCAATCGCTCGATGGAACGGCCGCTCAACAGCCCTCAAGCGACGCTGCAGCAGCGACAGGAGACGACGCGGCCGACGACGACGCCGAAGTCTGCTTCATCTGCGCAAAC
This sequence comes from Tolypocladium cylindrosporum, assembly GCA_024340765.1. Classification (NCBI taxonomy): domain Eukaryota; kingdom Fungi; phylum Ascomycota; class Sordariomycetes; order Hypocreales; family Ophiocordycipitaceae; genus Tolypocladium; species Tolypocladium cylindrosporum. Next base: position 19,163 of record JALHCC010000016.1, on the reverse strand, counting down.
CCCGTGGCGCACCACTCCATCGCTCCCTGCAACCACACGACGTGCCACATCTGTGGGCTGCGGATGCGGGCCCTCTACAAGACCAAGGACTGCGCCCACTGCCGAGTAGGTCCCCCTCCGGGCTGAATCCCATTCTCGCTGTGCTTCAGATGCTGACTCGGCAACGTTAGACCCCGGCTCCGTTTGTCATCTTCACCGACGACGCCGACAAGCGGTTCGAGGATTACTCGGACAAGGACATCACCACCACCGACAGCAACATCGGCATCAAGTACACCAAGGAGGACATCGTGGGCGACACCGTCCTGCTCCTGCGGTACAACTGCCCCGATGGCTCGTGCGACTTTGCCGGCCTCGGCTGGCCAGACCTCCATCGCCACGTCAAGTCGGTCCACCGCAAGCGCATGTGCGACCTCTGCACCCGCAACAAAAAGGTCTTCACCCACGAGCACGAGCTCTTCTCCGACAAGGAGCTGGAGCGGCACATGCGCCACGGCGACGACAAGCCCGGCGCCGCCGACCAGACGGGCTTCAAGGGCCACCCCCTCTGCGGCTTCTGCGGCGAGCGCTTCTACGACGACGACAAGCTGTACGAGCACTGCCGCATGAAGCACGAGCGGTGCTTCCTCTGCGACAGGAGGGACTCGCGGAAGCCCCACTACTACATGGACTACAACGCCCTCGAGGAGCACTTCAGGAAGGACCACTACCTGTGCGCCAACAGCGAGTGCATGGAGAAGAAGTTTGTCGTCTTCGAGTCGGAGCTGGACCTGCAGGCCCACCAGCTGAGCGAGCACGCCGGCAAGGCCGCGGGCAGGGACGCCAGGCTGGTGGACATCTCGGCGTTCGACATCAGGCAGTCCTATCAGCCGGAGAGGAGGGGAGGCGGCGGAGGCGGCAGAGGCCAGAGGGACGGCGGCGAGGGCCGGAATAGGGGGCGAGGTCGGGGCGGCGCTGGCGGCGGCAGGGGCAGGGACCCCAACGAAGACGCCGTTCCGCCCACGTCGACGCAGCCGCTGCGTCGCGACGAGATGGCGTTCCAGCGCCAGATGGCCATCCACTCGGCCCAGTCCGTGTCGAACCGCACCTTTGGCGGCCAGCTGACGGCGCCCGTCCCGTCTGCGACGCAGCCATCATCGGCCCGGCAAAGCGGCCGCTCGACGCCGACGCCTCGCGCGACGGCCAACGCCGCCCAGAACGGCGCAGCGATGGAGTCACTGGCCATTGCCGACTCGTCCAGCCTGTCGGCGGAAGAGCGCGCGCGCGCCGTCCGCCACAGCTCGGTGGTCGAGCGGGCAGCCAACCTCCTCGGCAACGACGCCAGCAAAGTCGCCGCCTTCCGCGACCACGTCTCCTCGTACCGGAGAGGCGGCTTCTCGGCCCCGCAGCTGATCGACGCCTTCTTCACCCTCTTCGCCGACGTCTCGTCCAACGCCCTGGGCACCCTCGTGCGCGAGGTGGCCGACCTGTTCGACGACAAGGCCAAGGCCGACGGCCTGCGCAAGGCGTGGCAGGACTGGCGCGCCATCAACGAGGACTACCCCAGCCTCCCGGGCCTCAGCGGCATGCACGGCGCGACGTCGAGCTCCAGCGGCTGGGGCAACGCCGCCGCCGCGAACCCGGCCATCCCCACGGCGGCGCCGTCGCAGAAACACTCGACCCGCGTGCTCAAGCTTAAGAACAGCACGCGGCTGGGAGGGCCGGCGCCGACGGCGCGGTCGGGACCCCCGGGCTGGTCCGCACCGCCGGCGGTCCGCGCACCCCCGTCCTCTGCGTTCCCGTCCCTGCCGGCCGCCGGCTCCGCGTCCGCGTCCGCATCCGCCCCGCGGCCGTCCTGGGTCGGCTCCGCGGCGCAGCCTTCCCAGCCCCGGACGGCCACCGGCATGCGCCCCGCCGGCGGAGACGCCTTCCCCGCGCTGCCCGCCGCCCCGAAGCCCACGACGACCATCTTCGGCTACGGCACCGGCCGCGGCGTCCGCAGGGACTACGGCCACGCCGACTCGGGCTTCCAGTGGGGCGGAGGCGCCGCCGCCCCGGCCGTCGAGGAGGCCGCCGCCGACGAGGCGCACGAGGGCGCCGCCGCGGGTGGCGGCAAGGGCAAGAAGGGCGGCAAGAAGGGCAAGAAGGTGCTCGTCCAGTGGGGGTGACCTGACGTGTATGTAGTCTCGTCGATCTAGCCGTGCCCCTTTCTCTGTGGGAAGAATGCCGATGAGCGCGTGTTGGCGGCTGCGTGGCGAGGCGACTTGGCACTTGCATCTTCGCTCCATGTGATGCGTGGGTGGACAAACTCGTGACTGCTACGCCCCTTGGTGCCACGGTCAAGGGTAGTGGAGGCAAATGACGCTCATCATTTGCTACGTAATGCTGGTACCTCGCGAATCTGCTACCCAAAGAAATGCCCAACTGTCCTGAAGCCACAATACAAAATTGACATTCGTGCCGCCATTGAAAGAACCTCATAGCCCCGCGGGCTCATAATACTCGCGGAACCTGTCCGTCTCCTCCCACTGCACGTTGTACACGACGTTCCAGCACACGAGCAGCAGCATCGGGAACCGCACCGTCCAGAAGCCCAGGTACCCCTCGGGCAGCGGGCCGACGGTGCGCTTCAGCGCCTCGGGCATGTCCTCGTAGTGGTTGCGCTTGTTGCGCAGCGCCCGCAGCAGGTCCAGCAGCTTGGACCCCGTGTACTTGCGCTGCTTCCCCAGCGAGTCGACAAAGTCGCGCGGCAGCACGCGCAGGAAGTCGCCCCTGGTGACCTGCAGCGCGTGCCGCTCGAGCTCGGCGAGCGCCGCCGACGGGGGGTCCCGCGGCTCCTTTTCGAAGTGGTCCGAGACGTCGCACAGGAACGACAGCCGTTTCTTGGCCGACCAGAAGAACGGGTGCGACATGATGTCCCGCGCCGTGGGCCGCCTCTTCGGGTCCGACTCGAGCATCGACGCGATGAGATCCTTGGCCTCGTACGCGAAGTCGCCCAGGGAGTCGAGCGGCCGGAGGTTGTAGCTGCCCTTGCGGATGTTGACCTCGCGCATGTACCTGTCGCCGCAGTCAAACGGGTGCGAGCCGTTGGTCAGGACGTAGAAGAAGACGAGACCGAGCGAGAAGATGTCAATGGCACGCGTCGCTCGTCGGCTGCTGGACACTGTACCGTCTCCCACGAGCACCGACCCGGAGCCGCTGTGCGTGCTGGCGTCAACCATGCCCGTGTCGCGCGCGTCGTCGTCGAGCAGCAGCTCGGGTGCCCGCCAGCCCGACGTTCCAGCGGCTCTTCCCGTCGTGGCTCCAAAGGAAGACTGCCCGCCCTCGAGCTTCTTGCACAGGCCGAAATCAGACACCAGCATTCGCGGCTTGCCGTCCTTGCCCATGTTGACGAGGATGTTGTGGGGCTTCAAATCCCGATGGACGATCCGCAGCCCGTGAAGGTGGCTGATGCCGTTGGTGATCTGGTACAGCACGGCTGGAAGATCGGTCGTGCCGGCGTTTGCCAGCTCGCGGAAAGCATGCGGCCTCTCCACCACATCCGCCAGAGACGCGGCGCAGCGCTCGAGTGCTATGTAGAGGAAGCCGCCCTGTGTTTGCTGCGAGTAGTACCGGATGACTGCAACGGTTGTTAGCACCAGGCAAGTAGCGAGAGGAAAAGCAAGGGGCGCTGACCATTGGGATGATCGTCGCTCTCTCTCAAGAGCTTCGTTTCCTGAGACGCAATGTCATAGAACTGAATCAACATTCGCTTCACCGCAACCTCCCGTCCGTCAAAGTTCCCGGCGAAGACCAACGTGCCGTTGCTGCCCGTGCCCAGCTGCACCTCGGTGTTGACCTCAATGTTGCCCATCCTGATGATCGAGCCAGTTACCGCCTGCATGTCGTTGGCCACCGTCATGACATCGGGCTCCAGGCTTGGTCTGTCGCCGAGCTTCTTGGCGTTGTTGACGGCCTCTTCCACCGTCGTCGGGCTTTCCTCATCATCTCGTGACTGCGACGCATCGCGAGCCCGGCCCTTGCGGTGCTTGACGCCGCCTCGCCGTCCGCGATGCGCCTTCTTCTTCTTCTCCGGCGCACCACCTGGTGGCGAGGCCTCGGCCGAGTCATTTTGAGAAGCCTCATCTTGAATCGATTGGGAGGTACCGTTTTCTGCCTGCTTGTCGGCAAACTCGTCGGGGGTTTGGACCTTGCCCTGCCGGGCTCCCTCGGCAGGCGACGGCTGGTTCTGAGCTCTCTTCTTCGCCTGCTCCTCGCTCTCTTCATTTATGGGTCGTGCGGGTCGGGTCTCGTCCGTGACGTCAACGCGCAGCTTGCCCTCCTTGTCGGCCGACGCATCGGACGTCAGGTAGAGAAGAGTCTCTCTCAGGCTGCTGCCATTCGTGCGCCAGCGGTGATACGACCGCCGAAGCTTCTTCTCGTTGTAAACCAGAGCGGCGAAGAAGAGGAGGAAGAGGATTGGGTTCTTGATGAAATCCATAACACTGTTGGCGGCGCTCTGCGGAAGCCCCTTGACCTTGTTGATGATTGTAGGTTCCTCCTCTCCACCGTCCGGGAGCTCGGGAAGGATGGATTCGTTGTCAGGGCCCTCGCTGCCTTCGGGAAGCTTTCCCGGGAGTGTCGGCAGTTGGCGACCGTCGTTCCGGAATGTTTCAAGGGAGTGTGTGCCGACCAGCGCCTTGGAAATCGTATCGTCGTTCAAGCTGTCCCACGCAGAGGCCACATCCCACCACCCCGGATAGGTAACCGGGGCCAGGGGCGCGTTGATGATGAGCGGGTATGCGCGGCCCGATAGCGCGTACCAACTGCCACCCTCAGTCTGGTTGAGAAAGATGCTGCTGCTGCTCTCGTCCTGGGACGGCATCGCCGGCTGAGGGAGGACAATGAGCTCGGGGTCGCTCTCGGCGGTCGCGTCCCAGGGCCTGCAGACGTCAAAGACGCGAGCGACCGGTGCGGAGAACTTTTGGCTGAAGAGCGGCGCCGCATTGCCAGCGCGAGCATAGTCAAAGGCATACACCTTGCCGTCATGCTGGCTGGTGATGTAGCGGCTGTCCAGGGAGACGTGGTATTGCTGGAGGAGATCGTTGTCGTAGTTGTTGGGGCTCCACTCGGCATACTTGAGGGTCGCAATGGCCCGGCCGTCTCGTCGCTGGATGCCGACGGTGTACTCGGTCCTCCCAAGCGTGATGGTGCCCGTGGAGCTGCACTCTCCGGCGCCGCGGTCGTATAGAGTGTTGGGCCGGAGGCAGCTCCCGGCTTCGTTGATGTGCGAGCCGCTCGATCCAAACCACTTGATGACCCGGCCCGTGGCGGCGTCGAGGGTGATCATGGTCGTCTTCTTGTCGCCGGTGTACACAACGGGCGGCTCCTCGTCGGCGTAGGGGGCCAGCTCCTCGACCATGCGCTTCATGGTGAAGCCGGTGGCGCGGGGGCGGGCATCGGGGGTCGGGATCCAGAGGTAGACGCCGCCGTCGCGGTTGGGCTCGACGGCCCAGATGTAGTGGTCGACGGGGCTGTAATCGTCATCGAGGACCGAGTTGTTGGCGCGATGGTGTATGGTCTCGACCATGGGCTGGTCGACCTCGAGGTGCCAGCGCTCTTTGCCCGTCCTGCGGTCGCTGGCGTAGAGGTCTCCATCGACGGTCGCCAGAAGAACAAAGTCTTCCACTTCCCAGTCCTCCAGACTCCGCGCAGATTGCGGCGAGGCCAGCCCGGTAGCAGGGGTGCTGGTGGGCCGTTGATGTCGTGGGGGATGTGGTGCTCGTACGGACTGGGCCGGAGCCAAAGTTGCGATGGCGCTCGCATCGTCGGGGGTGATTACGTGCTTTTTGCTGTTTTTCTTGTTGCTGTCGGCTGGCTGTCGACGGTACTGCTGCCTGGCTCGGTCAACCAGTCGTTCGTATTGCCTCGATGCTGGTGACGGCTCCTTTTTCCCGCGAGCACCCTCGTCGTCGTCGTCGGCAGCGGCGGCATCATCTCTGCGATTCTCCAAGTACGCGGCAGCCCAGTCATGGACGGCGGCGTCGTCGGAGACCTGCTGGCTACTGCCGCCGCGAACCCCTGCGCCGGGGACAACGGAGGGCACGACCTGCCGGAGCGGCTGGCGTTGTTGTTGCTGCTGCTGAGCGTCGGCGAGCTGGAGCCAAGGGAGGAGGAAGAAGGCGAAGGCGAGGAGGAGTTTCTGCTGTTGCGAGGACCCCCGTCCCTCGTTTGGAGGTCGTCGCAGCATTTCGTAAAGGCAATTTTTGCGCCGGGCGATCACATGGAGGCCCGAGGTGCTGTGCTGCCTGGATCGATCAAGCTAGGCGCTCAAGCCGTTGTGAGGCCATTCCAGGCCGCCCGGGGGCTTGCACAAGGCGGGCGACGAGGTCCGCAGCTGGGACCGGCAGCACGGGAAGCCCGGTGCAGTCGGAGAAGCGAAAGACGATACGAATGAACGCTGGTGCGAATGATGCGGGACGGCGCTGCGTGGGCGGCAGACGATGGAAGCCGAATTGTTTGTAGGTCGAGGTGCGAATGGAGGCGGGATGAGGGCTTTCCAAGTGGCCTGTAGGGGGCTGGGGCTGGCTGGTGCTGTACGAGTACGAGGAACTCGTCACCTCATCCAGCTTCTGTGGTCTTCCGCCGCGCCGAGGCAAGACGCACTGTGCGCCGGCATGCTGTAGCGCGCTGTATGTACCAGCGTGGCAAGCGGCCGTTGGGGCGCCGCTCCGCACTGTAGCGCATGTACCGATACGGTGTTTGGGCGTCGACGGTCGAGGCATCTGCGCAAGCTATGGTGCATGAAGCCCGTACCGGTACGCACTTGGTGTTGGGGCCACGCAAGCCGTCAGCAAGCGACTCAAGCCCTCCTTGTGCAACATTCCACCAAACTCAACATGTTCCGAAACACATCATGCAGGGCAGAAATGCTCAAGCTCAAGCTCGCTCACGGACTGCTTCAGCCGGGCTTCAAGGGCCTTTTCGCTGATAAACCTATTGTGTCATTACAGTGCCTTTATTTATTTGTGCGGGCCTGCCCTGCAAGCTCGACGAATGGCTCGCTTCATCCCGCCCGGCGCAGCGCCGTTTGTGGCACACAAACAAGGCACTGTGCCTGGCTTGGAAAGTAAATGCCAGTCCATCCCTTGGCACATGGGATGCGACAAACTTTGTGCTCATACTCTAGCTGTGGCAATGTTCCTTGTTCTCATGCACCCGGTTCCTAGAATAGCTACCGGGCTCCACGTCCGTTCATCGACCTCGTCACAAGTGTAATCGCCAAGCCTGGCATTCACAGCATTGACTGGGATCTTGAACAATGTCATTAGAAGCCCGATCTTGACCGACTTTATAACCAGTACAACCAATGAATGCACCCCCCGGCCCATGCAAAGACGCTCAAGGCCACCCGCTCTATGCGAGCACCTCCTCGTTCTCCTCCAGCACATCCTCAACAATCTCCTCGATGACGCGGTCCTCTGCGTCGCCGGAGCCCTGCATCTCCTTCGTCTTCGCCTCCAGCAGCGCAGCATGGGGGTCGTCGGGCAGGCCGAGCGCGGCCCGGTCCTCTGCGGTCTCGGCCTCCACCTCCTCGCGCCAGGCCCACCACTCCTCCAGCATGCGCCGACGCGCCTCGACGACGGCGAGATCCGCCGAGGCACCGCGGTCCGCATCTTGTTGCTCAAACACCCGGCTGTATTCGCGCAGGTTCTTGCGCACCTGCTTCTGCTCCTCCTTTGTCAGCAGAGTCGCCGGTCGCGGTCGCCACTGGAACTGCTTGAACTTCTCCACGGCCTCCTCTCGCAGTGCCTCGCCCTTGAAGTCGTAGATGTGGTAGCCGTTTTCCATCTGTCCAACTGTCAGTTCGCGCTTCACGTTTTGCCTTCACATTCCGTGGCCGGAAAACTCACCGAGTGCTTCCACATGGACACCCACGTGGCCACGAATCGACCCGATGGGTCCCACTCCACATCCGTCACGCCGTAATGGTCGCCCGTGTTCATCAGCTGAAGGTTGGCGGTGAGATCCTTGTCCGACTCGGGCTTTTCACCCTCGTAGTCCAGGTCAAAGAAGTCGAGGTCGGCGCTCTGCTGGTTGGCTATCGTCGCGCAGACGACGAAACGTCCCCTGGGCGACCAGTAAATGGCGTTGTTGTTCTTCTTGTCCAGGGTGCGGAGGAGCTTGAAGTTGCCCGCGACCGGTCCCTTGCTCTTTTCGGGGCAGAAAAAGGAGACGGCCGTCTTGGGGGGCACGGCGGTCGGGCCAACGGGTTCTGTGGTGGTGATGATGGCGAAGCGGTCACCCTTGGGTTCCCATGCGAAGTTGATGACGGTGTCCTTAATCGTGTCGACAACCTCGACGGGGACGCCCTTCTCCTTGATGCGGAAGATCTCCAGCGTCGTCGCCTGAGACTTCTTGGACTTGGAGTGGCGATCGACCTTGACGCAGAGATACGCCGCGTCCGACTGCCAGTGGAGCTTGACGTCGCTGACGCTGAAGAGATTGAGGGATCGCACAATCTCCTTTGACGGGATGCTCATGAGGCCGACCTTGGCCGGGTTGCTGCCAATCTCGGGGGTCCAGAAGCAGATGAGCTGCTCGTAGGTCTTGACGCTGTCTCGCTGCGGCGTCGCCGGCGCCCAGTCAAAGTCCATGACGCCATCGATCTTGATGCTGGTCTTGTCGACGAGGTTCATTCTGGGGAGCTCGTAGACCGAGATGGAGGAGCCCTGCGTCAGTCGCGCGACGTACTTGTCGTCCGAGGACCACTTGAAAGCGGGCCACTGCAGCTTGGGCATCGGCTTGCCCTCCTCGGGCTGGGGGAGGTCCAGGTTGGCAAACGACCGAAGCGGCGCGCCCGTCGCGATGTCCCAGATGACGTAGTTCTTGCCGTCGTCGTCAATCGACAAGGCCGGGTGACCCGAATCGGGAATCGAGATCGGCCTGTTAGACCAAGTGACCAGGTATTTCTCGTTGGGGGAGAAGGCGACGAGGTTGACGAAGGGGTGCGCAAATCGGGCTTGTCTCGTCCACGACTGACCAGCCCACAGCTGCACGCCTTGGGCGTGAATGGACGTCAGGTAGGTGCCGAGCGGCGACCACTGGAGGAAGGTCTCCGTCCAGTGCTGGCGGTCGACGATGTTCTCGGGCGCGTCGCGCTCGTTGTTCCAGAACACGCCAACAGTCTCTCCGCGGTACATGACGAACTGATCGCGGCCGCGGCCGGAGGGGTCCTTCAGCCACCATCGGAGGTGCTCCTTCTCGACGAACTCGTCGATGTGAGGGGGGTAATATTTGTCGTCGATGCGGCCCTCGCCTCCGTAGCGCTCGATGTCAGTCATCTTGTTCACGCGCAGCGTGTGCTTCTTGTCCAGAGGGACCATGTCCAGCTGTCGGGTCGCGGCAGCGGCCTCGGCGGCGGAGGAGTACTCCACAAAGGCAAATCTACACAGGTCGTGTCAGCGACGTTCCGCGTCCCACGATTGAGGGCTCAAGCTCACCGCAGAGACTTTCCATCTTCGCCCATGGGCATATATATCAGGTCCTCCCGGGTCTTGCCGACCGAGTTCAGCTTCTTCAGCAAGAACTTGACCAGCTTGGGCTTCTGCTCCTCGTTGACCTCGGGCAGTCCGTCGATGACAACGAATGTGTCGTAACCCTGCTCCAGCTGGACCTCAAACTTCTCCCGCAGGTCGGAAATGTCGATGTCATCCTCGTTAAACTCGTCTTCGTCGAGGTCGGCCTCGCGCAAATGATCGAAAGAAGGAGCCATATTGGCTGTCTTTTTCGGGTTTGTTCAAGGAGGGGTGCAAAAAATGCCCCGCTTGGGCAGTCTCGAAGAGTTGAAGAGGCGACTGGCAGTGGCTTGGTCTGTGGTCTCCAGAGAGCCTGTCTGGTGGGATCTCCGTCAAACGGTATACTGCGCTCGGTGTCGCAGTCGTCAGCAGCTTTCAGCACAGGGCGTGGGCTGGGGTCGAGGATCGCGGGCGCAACAGCTGTTCCAGCACAAATTTGGCGTTGTTCAGTTTCCGCAAAGTGTGCGGCGGAGAAGCGATGTTCCTTGACCGCGATTTTTCCGGCCGAGGGGCAAGTCACGTGGGCCGTTGGCGGTGGTGGGGTTGTCGATTTTGCAGCTCCTGGTGCTGGGTGAGGTCCCGGAGTACGTAGGGGTCGAGAGAGCTCTTTGGACATACGGCAGCCTTGAGTTTGAGACCAACCCAGCACAACGACAGGTCTCGATCAGACTGCGTCTCGGCCTTTGAACAGCCCACCATGGTATGTCTGGACCTTTTCCGGTGCCGCGTGCCTGCGTGCCAGTTCAGCTCCGTGGCTAACCCGACGATACTCCTCAGTCTTTCCAACCGACGCAGATTTTCGAGGAGGGCACCACCGAGGAGAAGGGCGAGAATGCGCGTCTCTCGGCCTTTGTCGGCGCCATCGCCGTCGGCGACTTGGTAAAGAGCACCCTGGGTCCCAAGGGCATGGACAAGATCCTTCAGTCGGCGTGAGTCGCCCTTGACCCCCCTCTCCGCTCCGAGTCCTCCTAACACGCGGGCTTGCAGATCCACCGGCGAGATCATGGTCACGAACGACGGTGCTACGATCCTCAAGTCCATTGCCCTTGATAACGCGGCCGCCAAGGTGTTGGTCAACATCTCCAAGGTACAGGACGACGAGGTTGGCGACGGCACGACGTCGGTGACTGTGCTGGCCGCCGAGCTCTTGAGAGAGGCCGAGAAGCTCGTCGACAAGAAGATCCACCCGCAAACCATCATTGAGGGCTACAGAATAGCCAGCCAAGCTGCGCTCAAGGCGCTCGCGGAGTCTGCGGTGGACCACAGCAAGAGCCCCGAGGCATTCCGAAACGACCTGCTGGCCATTGCCCGTACCACTCTCAGCTCAAAGGTCCTGGCCCAGGACCGCGATCACTTTGCCCAGCTCGCCTGCGACGCCGTGCTCCGATTAAAGAAGTCGTCAGACCTCAGCCACATTCAGATTATCAAGAAGGCTGGAGGAAAGCTCAGCGAGTCGTACCTCGACGAGGGCTTCATCCTGGACAAGAAGATTGGCGTGAACCAGCCGAAGCGCTTGGAGAAGGCCAAGATCCTGGTGGCAAACACGTCAATGGACACGGACAAGGTCAAGATCTTTGGAGCACGCGTCAAGGTCGGCTCGACGAGCAAGCTCGCGGATCTGGAGAAGGCGGAGAAGGAGAAGATGAAGGCCAAGGTGGACAAGATCAAGGCGCACGGCATCAACTGCTTCATCAACCGCCAGCTCATCTACAACTGGCCTGAGCAGCTGTTCACCGACGCGGGCATCATGTCCATCGAGCATGCCGATTTCGACGGCATCGAGCGGCTGGCCCTGGTGACGGGCGGCGAGATTGCTTCCACGTTCGACCACCCCGAGCAGGTGAAGCTGGGCCAGTGCGATACGATCGAGGAGATCATCATCGGCGAGGACACACTGATCAAGTTCTCGGGCGTGTCGGCGGGAGAGGCGTGCACAATCGTGCTGCGAGGCGCGACGGAGCAGCTGCTGGACGAGGCGGAGCGGAGCCTGCACGACGCGCTGGCGGTGCTGTCGCAGACGGTCATCGAGCCGAGGACGACGCTGGGCGGCGGCTGCGCAGAGATGGTCATGGCCAAGGCCGTAGAGGGGGCCGCCACGCGGATCGAGGGCAAGAAGCAGATGGCAGTGTCGAGCTTCGCCGTGGCCCTGCGGCAACTGCCGACCATCCTCGCCGACAACGCCGGCCTGGACTCTGGCGACCTCGTCGCACGGCTCCGCAAGGCCATCTACGACGGCCTGACAACGTACGGGCTCGACCTGACGACACCCGGCGGAGGCATCACGGACATGCGGGACCTCGGCGTCATTGAGAGCTACAAGCTGAAGAGGGCGGTGGTTTCATCCGCCAGCGAAGCGGCCGAGGTAAGAGACCCTGGATCCTGCGTGCACGTAGTTTGAGCGCGACTAACAGCCGCAGCTTCTCCTCAGAGTAGACGACATCATCCGAGCCGCCCCTAGGAGGCGCGAGCGAATGTAAAGGTGGCCGCGGGGCATTCGTGATAGTACTCTTAATGATACCATAGAGATGGCGGCGGTATAAAGGAAATACAGCTGAATACAAGAGCACTCGCATCCATCTGGCCAGGTAATTCGCCCAGTCAAGCCAGTGCACCCGACAGGAGTGGGTTCTTTCTCGCCGTGTCGTCCATGTCCGAGTTGATATGTGCCTCGGTCTTCATTCCCAAATAGTCGAATACGACCCGTATTATTGCTGCTCGTGCGAAGTGTTGCCAGCGGCACCCGGGGGCCTGAAGCGAGGGCCTTGGCACGGCAGCTGGGCACGGGTCACGCCTCCGCACAAAGGCATAATGCTGCGCGATGATCGATCGCAGGATGCTGCTGTGGACCAGCGCTCTTCTTGGGCTTTTCCCCGGCCCCTGTCGCCGTGCCCACCGCAAGCTCCAACGACGAGAGCCAGGCGCCCTGAATCAACGAGTCTCGCCAGCAAGACAAGAGTCTGTCTGATGGAGCCAGCGCAGGGATGCGTTCCTCAACATGGAGCGCAATCACGGGTGCCGGACGGGCAGCCACGGCACGACTCGACGTGCGCTGCGGCAAACAGCCCCTTCATCAGCGCGCGCGAGTAGCTAGCGACAATGCCCTCGAGCGTCTGCAAGTCAAGGCACTGGACGGCAACTCGAGCACCTCCACGGCGGCGACAGGGCGAATCCCTGCCTCCCCTGTCTCTCGCTCGCTCGGCCCCCGCCCACAGACCGGACTGCGCGTCCTCGCGGCCAATCCAGAGGGGCAGAGGTCCATCCCATCTGCGCTGGAGGCGGAGACGCTCGCACACCACAGGGCCCTGTCCCGGGACGGGCGGGAGACCTCCCACCATCCAAAACTCTGCTGCAAGTCACTCGCTGCGCGCAGTCGCCGCAGGGAGGTACCTGCCGGGCCTTGGCACCAGCCAGGCCGGCCCAGCTTTGGCGCGCGCCTCCTCTCCTCCTCCTATCTCGTCATCACCACCGCCGCCAGCAAGCGCCCTATTCTTCTCTAATTTCTCACTCTCGCTCTCTCGCTCTCGCTTCAATCAGCATCATCCCTCGTTTCGGCCTCGACCGCCCCTTTGTCCTCTGCGTTTTCCTTTCGTCGCCGACGGCGTTCGTTCTTTTTTACCTTTCAGGGCCATTCAGTCGTTGTTATCCGCCGTTTCAACCCCCCTTGGCGCTCCCTATCGGCGGCGCACGACACCAGCCGTTGGAACGTCAAACGGCCCCCGCGCGCTATTTTGACGACCTCGACGCATACGGACCGTCGCCTCCGTCTCGCCGATCCCGCGGCGTTCGCATAGGCCAACACACACGCCCGGTCGCCGGCCGCTCGTTCTCGACGCGACCGCAGCGCCCCTGCAGCGAGGCGTGGCGCTCGGCTCGGCTCTGCAACGCACTGCAATGCAGCATCGGCATCAGCAGCATCGGCCATGATTCGCGGGCGAGGCATCACCATCACCGGTCCCGCCGCTCTCTCGAGCCCGGGCTCCCCTCCAGGCATGACCACGTCCAAGAGCTCCAAGTCGTCCTCCTTCCAGTCGCTCCACAGCGACGACGGCAGCGTCCTCGCCGACATCAGCCACTTCGAGGACATCGGCCTCGACGATGACAGCGTCACCCTCAAGGGCCCTTCCCACATCTCCTTGCGGTCCGGCCCCGTCCCGCCCGCTCCGTCAAGCAGAAACCTCGCCGCCGGCAAACGCGCCCCCAGGCCGCGCCGCTCGTTCCCCAACCTGAACAACACCCTCCTCGCCTCGAATCCGAGAAGCACCAGCTTGACCGTCCTGACCAACCCGCGGCCGCTGTCCCTGAACAAGGTGCACTCGACCACCTCGCTGCCCGTCACGCGGCGCCACCGGAGCACGAGCCCGGGCCTGTCGCTAAACCCCAGAGACCCGAACCTCCCTTCCAAACCCAGGCGGGGCAGCTGGCAGGCGAATCGCGACTACCGCAAGACCCTCGATGAGCTCGAACACGAATGCGACGAGGACGATGGCGACGACATCCCCGAGGGCATCGTCCTGGACAACGTGCCCATCTCGCCCCGCCCGGCCCACGACCGTCCCCCGAGTCGAGCTCCCTCCCTTTCCCCCTCTCCCGACCGCGCCCCCAAGGAGCGTGTGCGCAGCATCGGGAACGGAACGCCCCCCGTGGCACAGGCCCAGGGATCGCTGCGTTCCCCGTCGTGGAAATCGGACGCTTCCGATAGGCCTCCCCCGAGTCCGCTGAAGAACAGGGCTCAGAGTTGGAGCGCCGCCCTGGCCGAACTGAGCGCCGAGGCAAAGGCCCTGACGGAGAAGCTCGAGGAGCACGCCGACGAACTGGACGTGCAGTACACCAGGCGACCCTCGGCCTCTGGCCGCCCCAACACGTGGAACTCGAGCCAGACGCCGGTCGACCACGTGTACGATAAGAGGGACAGAGTCAAGTCCTCGACGCCCGAGCTCCCTCCCCTTCGGCGGACCAACATCATGATCGATCCTCTGCCCATCTCCAAAGAGAAGGAGGCGGTCCTCAGCCGCACGCGACCCTCTTGGCTGCCCCCCAAGGATCCCGCCGAGGAGAAGAAACACCTGCGGGAGTATCAAAAGATGATGGCCGCCAGCGCCAAGGCCGACGAGCGGCGTGAGGCGGCCCGCAGGGTCAAGACTGAGTCGAGGGACAGCAACGCGGGCAACACGATGCACATCTGGGAAAACGACATCATCCCTCGGTGGAACGACGCCATCCGGGAGCGGAGAACCCGCGACATGTGGTGGAGAGGCATCGCCCCACGCAGCCGGGGCGCCGTCTGGACGCGGGCCGTTGGCAACGAACTGGGGCTCTCGGAGGCGTCCTTCCACACGGCCCTGTCGCGGGCCCACGATCTCGAAGCCCGAGTCAAGATGGACAGGGGCGACGCGGAGGATGTCAAGAGGTCCAAGTGGTTTGAGCAGATCCGCAAGGACGCGGGTGAGCGAACGTGGAGGGAGCTGCGCATCTTCGAGGTGGGCGGACCTCTGCACCAAGCCTTGGTGGACGTGCTGAGTGCGTACGCCATGTACAGGAACGACATTGGCTACGCGCCTGGGTGCAATGTGAGTCTGACCAGCTTCCCCGGCTGCCCCGGGAGGCCTACTGACGGGTATTCCAGACCATAGCGGCGTTGCTCCTGTTGAACCTCCCGAGCCCGGAGACGGCCTTTATTGCCCTCGCCAACGTCCTCAACCGGCCGCTTCCCCTGTCTTTCTACACGTCGGACCTGGGCGCCCAGGCCTCGGCGTACAACCTCGTCATGCAGACGCTCCGCCACAAGTCGAGCGCCCTCTGCGAGCACCTCACGAGGACTGTCGAAGACGTGGAGCCGGAGCTTTACCTCGGCGATCTATTCACGAGCATGTTCACCTCGTACCTGGCCATCGACGAGGCGGCCCGGCTGTGGGACGTGTACGTGTTCGAGGGCGATGCCCTGCTCGTCCGCGCCGCGGTGGCCGTGCTGCTGTCCCGCGAGATGGCGCTCCTCGGCAGCAAGACGGCAGACGAGGTGCGGGCGGTCCTGTCGAAATCTGAAACCGCCCGGTCGTCAACGCGAACCGTCGGGGAGGTTGGGGCAGAGGACCGCTTCATGCGGTCTGTCCGCGAGGCCGGCAAGGCCTAAGGCGGCACGATTCCTCAGCCAGGATCTCGGGATACTTTTTCCACAATTAATGACGCAATAGTTCTCGGTCTGATTTACAGCGGTAATGTATATCAAGGTATAGACGGGGGCATGTGTGGCCGACCGTGCTTGGCGTTGTCTCGACGGCTTTGTTTTGGGGGAAAAGCGGCGGTTGCGTGTGCGGAGATTGTCTATACGGGCTCGAGGCGGCTTGTGAGGCTGCCTTTTTGGATTGTCTTCTATTCAGACAGCGGGGACATTTGTTAAATTTTCTAATTCCGTGCATTGAACGGGCACAGGGTTGGACAGGCCGTTGGATTCGAGAAGCTTGGCCCAGATGCCCTGATACTCGGCTCGCAGCGACTGTCTGGAGCGAGCAACCGGGATACATATTTACGAAATAATGTACACATTCAGCTGCAGCCAAAGCAGTTGGTTCGTGCGACGTTGCGGCTATGCTCTCGTACCAACTGAGAGCGTTGGCCTGACCATGTAGCTGATGGCATCACGTGATGTGCGAGACGTCGTGCCGCCCGACGACACGCCACCAGGCTGACCACTCGAAGCCAGACAAAAACACCCACACACTTCTTCTGTCGACGACTCGCCTTACTCGTGCTGCTGCCCTCCGGTGGCCGATCGGCGCAGCATGCCCGCCGCCGGCTACAAGCATGGCGACACGCCGAAAAAGGCCATGGTCCGGGGCACCATCTCGTACCTCGAGTCGCAGGGCCTGCCCGTCAACAAGTCGGCCATTTTCCGCCACTTCGACCTGTCGCGGTCCCAGGGGTACGCCGCGCTGAGCCTGCCGGCGTCGAAGCGCAACGACCCGGAGTGGGAGGAGACGCGGGGCCGGCCGCTGAAGGTCACCGACGCCGACCAGCAGAAGATGGAGAGCGTGCTGTGGGACGAGCAGTACGAGGACGCCGGCCTGAACTGGGCCGGGCTGGCCGAGGTGGCCAAGGTCGAGATCGCGTGCAACCCGCGGACGCTGCACCGCACCATGGGCACGCTGGGCTACCGGCGCTGCCTGGGCTGCGGGCGCTGCCTCGTGCACAGCAAGTGCCGGGAGAAGCGCGTCGAGTACGCGAGGCGCATGCTCGAGGAGTACCCCGAAGCGCACGACTGGCGCCCCGTGCGGTTCAGCATCGAGCTGCACTTTGGCTTCGGCCTCGACGGCAAGGTGCGACTGCTGCCGCGGCCGGGGGAGAGGTTCTGCCCGGGGTGCGGCGAGCTGCCCGAGGCGAACTGGCCGCGCGACGTGAAGCGGCTGCACGCGTGGGCGGCCGCCGGGCACGGCTTCAAGAGCGACCTCGTCTTCTACGAGGAGTCGACGAGCCCCAGCTGCCCCGGCACCATGAGCATGGCCGACTACCAGGACAAGGTGCTCGAGAAGACGGTGAGGCCGTGGCTGCAGGCCCCGCGGCCGTGGATGGCCGACGAGGGGCTGCCGACGACGTTTGTGCTGGAGGAGGACGTCGAGGCGTTTGCGCACGGCGGGCTGAGCAAGGTCAACCCGGTGCAGACGTGGAAGGAGGCGGCCGGGCTGCGGCACTTTTTCAGCTGCGGCGACAGCCCGGACCTGAGCCCGCTCGACTCGCTGTGGCCGCCGCGCAAGCAGTGGCAGCGGGAGGAGCCGCTGCGGGACTGGGAGGACGAGACGCTCCGGCAGGCGGCGCGCGAGGCGTGGGCGGGCCTGCTGCCCCAGGAGCGCATCGACGTCTGGGTCGACTTCATGCCCCAGCGGCTGCGGCAGGTGGTTGAGAGCGACGGGAGGCTGGTGCCGTGGTAGGCCTCTACGATTCATGCAGAAGCATTTGCACTGTGATTCGTATCATGCGGATCGATATCGACGATGTGGACGGTGTGGACGGTGCAAGCAACATGGAAATCCAAGGGAGAAGATTCCATGGTCTTGAGGTCATGAAGCAGCGTGGACGGACGTTATGTCTGGTTTCTGTTCATGCCTGCCGTAGCGTGTAAGTGGGCAGCTCGCGCCGCCCACGATCCAGGTGCGGCGGTGTCATGAAGCAGGGGTGGACAGAGCCGCATTGTCGCACCCGGGAGCACAGTCAAATACATACGAGTATGTCTGATGTTACGAGCATTACCCGGATTCAATGCAATTGAGCCTGGCGTTGTTGTGAAGGGCCATTGTCGCGGCAGGTGTAGGGTAGGGGACGGAAGAGTACGGAGCGCTCGTACTCGTACGTAGCAATCCGTCGGCCATGAACAGCAACTAGAATGAGCACTTGCGCTATACTCGGTACAGAACAACTAAACGGCCGACTAGCCCAAAGAGTCGTGATGCTCGGATCTCTGCTGCACAGTCAGGACAGTCACGGACTCAACCCAAACGCACCTCGGGCGCCCACCCCACTTGTATCAGGAGACACAGCTCGGCACGCTGTCACATGCTTTCGCACAACAAATTCGGCTCGCGCCACGCTCGCTCGCGGTCTTGTGGTCTTGTGCCTGGCTCGCCTGGTTTGATGCCTGCTAGCACGAACAAACAGCAGCGGCTCTGCGGCAGGGACGCGATCCGGGCGCTCGGGCCAACCAGAGCCGGGGGGAGGGCAGGCACGGAGGCGCCCCAGGGGTGGAGACGCACGTGGGGAAGCCATGGGCGGCCCCACCGGGGCGGGACGGACTGGGTCTGGGCTCAACAAATTTCCCAACAGAAAGTTTTTTCTTCCTCTTGCCTGATCTGATAGCCAGACTGGACAGAGGAGGGAGCAAAGTCTATACTCGTACGAGCGCGCGCGGGACGGATGGCAGCAGAGGGTCCAGGACCCTGGCTCCACCGGGGGGTGTCTGCGCAGAAGAGAATGAATGCTGAGGCCTCCGTGTAAGTGAGCAGACAGGATCTCGACTGCGCTGGAGCATCTCGACTGCGGCGGACGACGCGTCCAGCACAGCCGGATCGCAGTGAGGCAGCGCGCTCGGCCGTCATTCGCCATGGCTGCGCCCTGCCCGTTGTTGCTTCTGCGGGAGCAAGCTGCAGCGCGCGACGGATGGGGGCCTGATCAACGCCGCCACGGCGTGCCTGGCGCGCTGAACTGCACGCATGCAGGGCCTACATGTCGCTGGCTGGCGGGCTGGCCGGCGGGCTGGGCGAACGTTGTCTAGAGGGCCATCGTCGCAGCACCAGCAATAAGGTTATTTCGTGCTATCCGTACCCCCCGGCTGGGACTCCGGGGCCGCCTCCCCAGGCCCCCTCTCCGCGTCCCCAGCGCGCCGTCCACAGGCCGCAGGCATTTTGGTCAGCCAGCTGCTGCAACGGAGAGGCGACCGGCGCGTCTCATCTGCAGAGCGAGAATGCACGCAGGTGCATGCGTCGACGTTGACATGCGGGCGCGCGCTGGCCGAATGACGGGCCTCGCTGCGAAGTACGCCGACCCGAGTGCCACCGCAGCTGCTCGCCGGCGGCCGACACCAGCCGCCTCGCGTTCGGCTTCACATGCCGTCGGGTCGCTTCGCGCAGTGGCAGCCCCCCCCCC
>JALHCC010000221.1:0-31272 GCA_024340765.1 Tolypocladium cylindrosporum | reverse complement strand
GTCGGGGCCCTCCCCGTCGGGCGGCTGCGCGGCGAGGCGCGCGCCCGTGACGGCGAAGTCCCGGCTGAGGCTCGACGCGCAGGACACGGTCCAGCGGGCGTTGTCGGCCGCGGGCGCGAGGTCCACGACGACGGCGCGGCCGGGCGCGTCGGCCAGCGCCGAGGTGTCGTCGTCGGCGAAGAGGTACCGCACGCGCGGGTGGACCGTCGTGTTGGTCGTCGCGTTGGTGAGGAGCGTGAAGAGCGGCTCGAACGGCGGGGGCGCCGCGTTCGCGCCGCCGGGCGCCGGGTGCTCGTCGAGCTGCGCCGTCGATGCCGCTGCTTCTCCGGCGGCGGCTGGGTGCTCGACGGGGGGCGAGGCTGCCTCGGACATGGTGATGGCCTCGCGACGATCGCTGGAGCGGCTCGGGCGGTCGTGCAGGGTCGACGGTCTTGCGGAGAGAGCAGTGGCTACCCAGCCCGCGCGGCGAGCATTTTCAGCCCAGGACGCGTCCGCCTGGCCGGTCTGCTGAGGTGCGCTGACTTGTTTTGCGTTTCCGAGCACGATGAGGCGACTATGCGGCGAGCGGCGTGTGTTGTGGTTGAGAGCCTGGCGCGCTGTTGATGCGCGCAGCGCAGCCCATGACGAACAGGGCCTATCTTATCGACACGTGAGCGCCCGCGACGTGGCGTAGCGCTGCGGGGACCAAGCCGACGACGTACAGCGGGTGTACCACTGCACTCCGTACGAATACTCGTACCGCATCGTGATCTGATGCCATGGCGCAGCACCTCATCCACCAACTCTACGGATTGCTCTATGTCACATGCTGCCCTGTTCCACCGACTCTTCTGCCTCCTTTGTGAAGTCGTCATCGGCGCCTCGTTTGCGTCCTGATGCCCACCAGCCTCCATCCGTCCCCATCCCGCGGTCCGCAGAATCGTCATCGCGGCTGCACCTGGCACACATCGTACCACTGACACTGACAGGGCCTGACTGGCTCCACGTCTCGTCGTCGACAGTCACGACTCGTCATGCAATGCGGACACGTCTGAGCCCCTCCACACTCGGGGATCCCCGGCATCCATGCCCAACGAGGTAGTCGAGTGAATGCAGAACAGCGAGTCGACGCATTTGCATCTGCAAGTGACCATGCCTCTTAGCCCTATGGCATGCAGGCCAAACGCCTGACCTCGTGTATTCCCAGCAAGTACAGTGTCGTCTACGAGTATTTGCTCATCAAAGTTTGGCTGCATTAGCAAACAAAATCACCAGGTCATCTATTCAGATCTATCAAAAGGGATATAATGCTGTTGTCTTTGTCTTGCGATTGGCGCAGGCAGTAGTACCACCTGCCGTTTCGATATGCTGAAGGGGGTGCTGATGCCGATGTGCATGAAAAGAACCATGGCTGTAATACCGATGGCAAGGGTCTTACCGGAGGACCCTTGGAATGCTGCGCCGCCCATTCGCAGATGCCATCTATCACGCCCCTCTGTACTTCGTATCATCATGTTCATTACCGTCGCATGCCAAAATGCTGTATCATGATGTATGCAATGCGCGAAACCCGGCCGCGACCAGACTTCGTGATTTGTCTTTAGAGTCAGCCGGTGCGTTCCAATAGAATATCCCCTGCACAATCGTCAGCAACCATTGCCCTTCCGTGTGCATGGGAGTAATAGGGGTCGTCAACATCGAGCCGACTTCACTTACACCCAACCCCTTCTGCTTGCAGAATCCGGCCTTGGCCTTGACGGTGTCCGGGTTGTCATATGTGACGAACCCCCCGTCTGCACCTAGACATTGGGCAGCGACATGACGCTTGTCCACAGTTTCCTTGCACCCCTTCCGAGGAAGCTGGCTATACTCAAACGTCCCGTCATCTCCACCCCCACCCCAGAACTTTTGTCCAGGTCCCGTGGCATGTAGAAAGCTCCTCCCGTACGTCGCAATCCCAAGCAGTATTCCTTGAGCCGGAAAGCCTTGGGACATGACATGGGCAACTCCAGACGCCGCCGATGTTTCGTCTTTGTTCATTGCGTACAGTTGCGCATGGTGGCCGCTCTTGGGGGACCAGTTGCCGAAGAAGTCGTATGCCATCAAATTTATAAAGTCAAGATAGCTAGCCGCCATCTTCAAGTCTATAAACTGCAATATGGCCTTGCTGGCAGGTAGCGCTGCTGTGAGGATGAACCGATCGTCGGGCAAGTGGATGCGAATGGCCGCCAGCAAAGCGAGAAAGTCGTAGCCTTGCTGCGCATCAGAAGGATACTCCCAGGCAACTATTGGGAGCCGCAAAGCGCGAGTCAGCGGTCAAATCCCACGCCGTGTTCAAGGACAATGAACTCACCGTCGATGCCATCGAGCCCCGAAGCCTCTACCAGGCCCAATGCCGAGCGTGCAAAGTTGTCCCTAAACAACGTGTTGGCCGCCACGGCGGGATATATCTGAGACGAGTTGCCCCCGCCGATGGACAAGACTACCTGGAGATGGGGATGTCTCTGCTTGAGGTGCATCAAGGATCCCAAGCCTCCTTGCACGCCGTCCACCGGGGCGTGGACGTCAGCCCACTCGTCGCTTAGCTAGATTGCGCAGGCCGCGAGTCAGCAAGAGGAGCTCAGACCTAATCGGGAAATTCCATGTGTTGGCATCAACTCACGAACACACCGCCATCTGGAGCAACACTGGCATACGCATAGTAGACGTGATTGATGCAGCTGTAGTTGAGCATGCCCGGGGTGTCGCCTTGGTATATGCGGTTGTTGGGGAAGTAGACGGCATTGGTATACATGACCCTGGCAACGCTGGCCGCATGTCGGGACTTGCGTGACGGGCGAGACGAGGAGCTCATATTGGCAGGGGTAGCGGAAGCTGTTTTGGCTTCAAGGAGGGTATTGGGAGGCACAGAGCAAGAACACTGAATGATCAGGCCTGGAAGAGAGCGGGCGGCGCTTGTTCTGTAGACCGCATGCTGAAGGCGAGGGCGGCCTGGGGCGAAGTGTTGCCAGGACGAAGGGCCGGGGAGCAGGAGGAACAACGAGCACAGGTCAACCAGCAAAATTAGGCATCAAGAGGGCCCCGGCTGAAGTGAGGGCCTGCTGTCGGCGTCGTGGCCAAGCAGGATTGTCCAACTACTTATACAAGCCCGGACCGCACCGATAGGCGAGCAGCGAAACGGTGAAGGGATGACTGACTGACGGGATTCTGGGCCTCGGAAGGCCAGACAGGGGTGGAGAGCGCAGGAATGGCCATGAAACGGGTAGGCTACGGGAAACGCCAAATTGCGAGAGAGGGTCCACAGTCCACGGGAAACGAAGTCGAATGCCACGATGCATGACATAATTGCGGGGAGGTCGCCGAGCGTCACTGGGCGAGACGGGGGTCCTGCGAGGCCTCTGAGGCATGCGATATCAGAAAGAGGGCCAGGAGTCCCAGGACCACGCCCGATTAGGTCTGGACAAGCGACTGTTTGTAGCAGCGACCGCCCACGAGTCGATGCACCTCAGTCACTCGAGGTCGGGGGGTGGCAGGGCCAGAGCGGCGTTTGTGACGCAAAGTACGGAGTACGGCGGGAGTACTTTGCATTTGGCAGAGAACGGCTGACGGCAAAAGATCCTTGCCCCTTTTCGTCCCTGGACAGAAGTTCACTTCCAACTTGGGACGAAGCGCGAGGGCGCCGGTCCGCGAGCATGAGGCACTGCCGTATTGGGTCGGCCCGATGCGCGCGTCTCACGCCCATATGCCCAGGGCTAGCTGACGCGACGAGTCGACATTGGCCGCGGTCGTACAAAAGCAAGGGGATAAAAAGGCGCCTCCACGGGAGCAAGCGAACCGTGAATGCGCCGCGATCCGGTCCGCCGCCTATGGCAGCCAACAAGATGATGTGGTGCGACAACGCCGAAGACGCATCGGCGGGCCTCCGATGACGCGCCCGGCGCAATGGGATTGGAGGCTTAGGCAGAATATTGCGGCCGGCATACGAGGCTTGGGTGGTGGCCTGCGGCGCGTGCGAGTGCGGCGCTGCTGGACAGCACAAGCAAGACAGTGGCCATGTGAATGGGAGGCTGAAACGAAGGCACACTGAACGGAGCCCGCTGCGGACGACCGGCCGGAACAGCCCGGTGTTGGCCGGCTGGAAAACTGAGGGCCGCCAGCTTCGCAGCTCCTCAGGTGGATTCGCCGTTGGCTGGCGATGTGCCAGCCGATGTGCCAACCGATGTGCCAGCCGATGTGCCAGCAAGCAGCCATCTAGTGAGACAGAGACGCGGCGACTCAGAACGTTGACACCTTGCGTACGAAGTGGCAGACGGCCGACTGCACCGTACAGACATGCTCGTTGCTCTGCCTGCCGCCTCGCTCCAAGTGCCGTCTGCCGAACCCGTAGAGGCCATCAGCATCGACGCCGCAATGGTGATCGCCATTGTTGGTCACAAACCCGGAACAAAGGGTCTTTATTTTGTCTCGTATCGCTCTGCTCCTGCAAGCAAGAGAGGAGTGGGCCGTGAGGGCGCCGGGCTGATAGGGCGGCTGTGAGGTGCTGCTTGAGGACGTTGACGTGGATGAAGCTGATGGGTTGCCTGAGGTCCTGAGGTCCAAACTTTAGCAGAGTGGACTGCCGTGCCTAATGCTGTTGGACCTGCCCGCATCGCGCGCAGGCTGGATACCTCCTGCCCGGCGGGAAGGTGCAGAGGCAGTCAGGAGTCGCACAGGACAGTGAGAACGTCGTTGGTACTTCGTGCCTGCCCCTTTCCGCAGCCATAATGGCTCGCGGAAGGAGACGGCTGAGGCCACTGAGGCATCGATTTCACGGAACAGTAATTGTCTGTACGGATCCTATACGAAGTACTCACGATACGAAAAAAAAAACGTGGTCGAGGCCCTGGCCCCTGGAGTTCATCGCAACGTCACCGTCGACCCGCAGTCCAGGTTGTTCCCTGTTGGCTTGTCCATCCCACAGGGGATCTGGATCACCCCAATGCGCGTCAAACCCCGAACACAGCCTCCTGTCGACCTCCGGGGCCGACAGGGCCCAGGACAAGCGCAAAGGGCAACACAAATCCCCAGCCGACGCCATGCAAATCCAACGTATGGCGGACGTCTTTCGCCAATAGACGGGTGCCTTGGTACAGTATGCCTCAAGCTCGAAACCTGTTGCCAACGACAGAACCTCGGCGAGAACGCGGCTGGATGTGCAACTGGTCCTTGAGCTTCGCGAATAGCGGCAGGGCCATTGCAATGACAATTGCAAAGCCCAAAAAGCAGCCATTCCAGGAGCCCGTTCGGGTTCTTATGCACATATTTGCAAAGAATAGCGAACAGCCTCGATTTGGCACTTGGGACGCCGAAATAGACGACATATAAAGCACACCTGGCTTCGGATTGAGCTCAACTACTACAGTACTCAGTCTGCGACTACCCAGAGCTTGTCCCGGCACGAGAAACAATGGCACCACCACTAGGAGAGACGTCTTGAAGCTTTTCGACGTTCTGAGCGCGTGAGATACTGCACGCGATGCCTCACCAGGCGGATTGGAGCTCGAAATCTGCGTTCACTGGGCAAGTGATTCGACACATTTATAAACTTCCATGTTGTAGAGTGGCAGGTCAACTTATCGACACACAAAAAGCGCCAAGTTTCCATGATCACTCGCACGGGTGGCCCAACGGTCATCGCACAGCAGCACCACCTTTACACCCGGCCCTTCGGCTGGTAGGGAGTCCTGTCAATCCTGTGTTTCGACGAGGACATGGGCCTCCTGCCATTCACGTCGTGACGAAGCCCATCCTGCGTCGACAAACCAGCCGTTGGTACTCCTAGGACACGCTGAATCGGATTCTTCAGAGCCTTCCTGGGCTTGAGACGCTGGAGTACGAGCCGCGGCAGCGATGTCTAGGCAATCCACAGACGGAACGTGACCAAGGTACCGCGGACAGAATAACACTTACATCCAGTGTGCAACAAGGACTAAGGCAGCAGGTTTACATCGATCTGTTACTGACATCGGTATCCGGCGCGCTGAAGGGCCACACCCTGTTTGAGGCGTAGAGTAACGCATTTTGCACCTCCGGCTCATGCGTGATGAGAGTACTCTAGAGACCTGCGAGAACGCCCAATCCCTCCGTTGGACTTACCTTGGCTGAGGCTTGGGTTGAGAAGACTCTCGCTTCTATCTTGCCGACGCAAGTTCTTCCAAGCATGCCGGCGGTGCTGGACCTACTTGGAATACTTGGCTCGGACACCCCGGTTTTTGGATCCCAAAGAAAATCAGTCCAGAGCCAACGATATGCTTCCGCTTACCGGTGTATCTGTCATGAACATGCCGAAACTTGACGTCTTGGAAATGGAATGGCCGGCGTGGTCAGCTTCGACACAACAGGCGACGGTGCTATCCTGTCTTGTCACGGAACCTGATATCTGGTCTTGAGCCCGGGTGTGATCGATGCCTTGGGAAGGACAAACTGGACAGCGTCAGGAAGGAGGTTCGTTTCGAGAGACATCAAATAGAGCGGGTGGGCAGTATTACATCCAACGGATATGCCATTGCGGAGCTCTGACTCAAGCAGCAGGTCGTCGCCCAGTTTCCTTGTAACAATACGGAAAGAATGGGGATATTACCATTTCCCCTACACCCTGTCTTCAATCAGGTATGTATTGCTGTATGCATTGAATCAACGTTCATGTTGAGATGGCCCGTCTCAATTCTGCCTTTTGCCTCTGCAAACAGACTGGCTTGTAGCCTTAGCATCTGAAACACCCATTACACAAGGAATGGCTTTGGGCTTTGGCAAAGAACATCATTGCTCTTGCTGACTGCGCATGGCCAAAGCAACGATTCACAGCCATACCAGTGCATTGTTGACGTGAGCCAATGGACAGGCTTACATTGCATCTGGGGTTGTCAACGAGACTTGTGCTGGTCAACAGAATACAGCATTCTCTGGATGCCGTCAACCGGTAAACTCCCTGGTTGCACCAGTGAGTAGTTGGAGTACCGGGGGTGGTGTGTTGAGACGGGGTGTGTGGGACAAAAAACCGAGCCCATCCCGTATGCCTGTTCTCGACTGTTTTCCGTCTCACCGTCCCTCACCGGCCATCTTCCCTGGGTAGTCATCGCCAACAGTGGTGCCCGAAAACAGTTGGATCGGCAAATGCGGAGAGTCTCTTCAAGGACTGTGTTTGGATCTCACCCTGGTCTCTTTGTGCAATCGCCGGGCTGCGGGCAAGGCGACATTGCAGCGACAGATCAAGTGACAAATCTGAACAAGACCCGGGCGACTCACAGCTGAGCGACGTGCATGACGCATAGGAATGGGTGCAAACTCATTGGTGGTGGTGTTGCACGTGTTGGCCGTCTGCTTGAAAGCGAGGAAGAGGGGAAGCATTGAAACTGCGGGAGAGGCTCCAGGCTTGACATGGAGCGAAAACGAAACCGGCAATGGCGTTGACGGACCCTTGGCTATACCTCTGGTTTCAGAGAAGCCGTGGCAAGCTGCGCCGCCGGAACTTGACCACGCTGCTTGCCGCATGCACCCGCGCAGAATTATCGCAGGCCCCTTCACATGGCGATGGACGGCAGCATCTCATGCAAACGCCTGCAAACCTGAGAGGACAAGATCCTCGAGGAGGTGGCACAACCGCCGTCAGCACCTTCCTATATCACACAATGCACTGTTGGGAGTACAGAATCTGCATGATCCGGAGCAACCAGCATCGTGCAAGTCGCAAGTCGTGACACCCCGGCTGCGACCAATCGAGATGGAATGGATGGCAATCTTGGATTCGCATGCGGGGGCCTGCACGCTACGATCTGCTTGACCCGGCCGGCCCGCCCCTAGAGACTCCTTTCGGGCTCATGTTGCGTGAGTCGAGAACCTTGGAGCCTGTGAGAGGGCTGGCGGGCTGTGCAACCGATACTGCCCTCTGCCGTGAGCCACTTGGCGACAGGCCAGCTGCGGGCCTGCGAGCACATGGTGGCCTGGCTGACGAAACCTTCCTTGCTCCTCGCCCGATTCCCAGGCTCGTCGGCAAGGAGTGCAACCGTCCAAAAGGCTAAAAATCGGGGGGCCAAGGGCGGACGACAGAAACGACTCGACAACGGATTTGCGGCATGGAGGAAGTGGTGTGTTGCTCCGCTGGAGCAGCCGAATAGCGAGGCGCCCAGACGCGCCAATCCTTCGTCTCCAACGGCGGTTCGTCACGCACCTGCATGGATGGCCAGGTGCTCGACGACGGATTCGCACAACCCTGCCGTCCACGCTGGGTGGTGGTCCAGCAGCCTCATTTACTCGTATAACGGCGGGCGGAGACTGTCAGTGCTCGACCAGGTCAGGCAGTCGTTCAAGGGAGCCCTGACAAGTCTGGCTCACCTCATTCATCCCATTCATCCCCATTGACGCATCTCGCGCACACGCCCCCTCGCGGCATCGACCCTCGGGGCATTGATGTGAGGCAGACTCCCTCCGTATTGTATCTGTCCCCAGCAAGTGAAGTGCCGTGATTCGCTTGCTGCCCTGAACCCCTCGGCGTTGCACAGATCCCATCAGTGGCGTGGCCGGGTTCCACTCCTCGCCGACCAGGTCTCGTACTTGGTATTAAAACAACACGCCCCCAGCCTCGAAATCCAGCCGAAGGCGCACCGCCGCACA
Source organism: Tolypocladium cylindrosporum (assembly GCA_024340765.1). NCBI lineage: Eukaryota > Fungi > Ascomycota > Sordariomycetes > Hypocreales > Ophiocordycipitaceae > Tolypocladium > Tolypocladium cylindrosporum. Next base: position 22,644 of record JALHCC010000221.1, on the reverse strand, counting down.
CCTATCGGTTGCGATCTTTCCGTCAATCGAACCAGAGACTTCGGCGCCGTCTGCAACATGTCTCACGATCCGCGCGTGTGCGAGGTGGTGGCCAACCGTGGTCCGGAGTCTCTGAATAACGGCTGGAACGTCAAATGGGACGCCAACTGGGACGACGACGACGGGTCCCTGTCGCGTGGGTCGACGGCGCCGGACAACGAGACGGTCTTTACCGCGAGTGAGAACGGGTATGACACAGACGAGTTTGATCTGTATCCCCTGGAAGAAGGCGACGGCCCTGGCGACGGCCACGACGATCAGAGATCGGAGCTTTCTTGGCAGCTTTCCTGTGCGGAATCGACCTCGGTGTCTCCCAGCGTTCTCGAGGATGAGGTAGCTCACGGGCGACGATATCATGGCTACCGGAAAGGGCGGTATCCTCTCCCCAACGATAGGCGAGAACAACAACGGGAGGAAGCGAACCATGCCATGATGCTGGAGCTTACCGTAAATACCCGGTCACATAGTTGCTTTGGACGAGGTCGAATGCTGACCGACCGTTTGCTAGGGAGGCCATCTCTTCCACTCTGATATCGGCGAATACCCGCAAAAGATTATCGACATTGGCACTGGAACTGGTACGTTGCTGGATCCCTGCACAAGCTGTCAGTGACGCAGCTAACGAGTGAACACAGGCAGCTGGGCGATAGATGGTAGCTAGGTGCCTTCCTTTCACGCACCACGGCTGCAAGGCTAACATGTCCAGTGGCCGATCTGTATCCCAGTGCCAGTGTCATCGGCACCGACCTCTCTGCCATACAGCCGAAATGGGTCCCCGTAAACGTGCGAATGTTTGTCGACGACTGCGAGGAGCCCGACTGGCTTCACGGCTCGGGCTACGACCTGGTGCACTTTCGAGGGATGGCGGGTGTTCTGCAAGACTTGGACGGGGTGCTCGCGAAGGTTTACCCGTATGTCCATGGCGCCATACGCACGGACGGCTTGGACGACTGACGATGATACAGGCGCGTCAAGAACGGAGGCTGGGTCGAGTTCCAGGAAGTCATCCCGCAGATTCTATGCGACGATGGCACAATGGGCCCCGAGGATCCGCTGCGCATCTTCTACGACGCCGCGGTCGAGGGCCTGCGCACGTTCGGCTGCGATCCCATGCGGACGGCCAACCTCGAACAGATACTCGACCGCGCGGGCTTCACCAACATCCGCTGCGTCATCAAGAAGATCCCCATATCCACATGGGCGCGCGAGAGGCATCTGAAGACGCTGGGCCTGTTCATGAAGGCCGTCATGCTCGACTCGCTGGACGGGCTGGCTGCGAAGCCGCTGGCGGCCCTGGACGTCTCGGCCCATGACCGGCGAGAGCTGGTGAGGCACGTGAAGAATAGCATCGAGGACAGGAGCGTGCACCGCTATGTCAATTGCTGTTTCTGCTACGGGCAGAAGAAGGAGCAGTACGTGTCGGAAATGGAGTCGTAATATGGATGCAAGGTATCTCTCGATGGGGAGATGGAGTTGCGTGAGGGCGGCTGCAGCATATGAATTTTCAGAAAGGGCTAGAACGGGATCCCGGGATCTTGGACAAGGGAATTTGGGGCACCGGGCGCTGAATATCGGCAAATATGTTCCGTGGAACTGATATCGTGGTGCCTTGGGCTTGGAGGCCACCACCAGGTGGCAGACCAGGGCAGGGCAAGTCACGAACTCGTGCAAGGAAAGGGCGGGAGCCACAGTCGTTGAACTAGAAGTACTACCCCAGACCAGCCGGATGCAAATCAAGAGTTGGAACTATGCAATCATGAGCTTGTTTTTCCCGTTGTTGGTGTTGCCGTTGGTGGCGTCTCGGCTGACAAAGCCGCTAAAACGCTCCATCGCCGCCTTGAAACTTGCATGCGGGAGCTCGAGCCGGGAGCTTCTTAGCTTCTTCAACCTCAACCAACCTCAACATCACGTCCAACTATCGCCCATACACTGCCCACACGAGACTCGAATTGACGACCGCATCAGACAGCAACACACACACCGCAGCGGCCCACGGGCTCAATCCACCTGCCCGCAATGGCGACCTCAACCGCCACCACCACGAGGGACACGCCCGCGTCCATCATCCTCGACCACGCCGCGCCGCAGCCCTACAACTTCCGCTTCTCGCCCTTCCTCCGGCAAGCATACCAGGTAGGCCTGCCTCCCGACCGTCCCGTCTGCAGGGCCTTCCAGTCGGGCACCTGTCCCAACGGCACGCGCTGCCCGGAGCGCCACGTGTCTGACGGCCGCACCGCGCAGCCCACGGGCGGACTCAACTCGCTCGTCTGCAAGCACTGGCTGCGCGGGCTCTGCAAAAAGGGCGAGCACTGCGAGTTCCTGCACGAGTACAACCTGCGCAAGATGCCCGAGTGCAACTTCTTCATGCGCAACGGCTACTGCTCCAACGGCGAGGAGTGCCTCTACCTGCATGTCGACCCCATGTCACGCCTGCCGCCCTGTCCGCATTACGACATGGGCTTCTGCCCCCTCGGCCCGCTGTGCTCCAAGAAGCACGTCCGCCGCAAGCTGTGCGCCTTTTACCTCGCCGGCTTCTGCCCCGAGGGGCCCGAGTGCAGGCAGGGCGCCCACCCCAAGTGGTCCAAGGACCTGGAGAAGCCGACGCTCAAGTCGGACGAGGAAAAGAAGGAGGAGGCCCGCATGGAGACGATTATGGCCGCGCGGGGCGACGAAGACAGCGGCGACCGCGGCATGAGGGACGGGCACAGGGATCGCGACGAGGGCAGGTTTGGGCGGCATGGGCGGGGAGGCGGCGGTGGCAGGTGGAGGGGCGGCAGGGACAGGCGGTTCCGGGGGAGAGGACATTGAGACGAGCGGACAGAGGGAGACGAAGGGAAGACTCCAGAGGCGTTGAACATTATTGGGGCTCTTTATTACATGATACCCGACGGCCTTGAGGAAGGGAGACCTATGCCATACTACGCAGATGTAAACGGCCTCAAGACAACATAGAATGACAAATCCGTACCTGAGTCGTGAAAATCTCTATTGTGAAGAAGAGTAGATCCCTCGTGGCACATGCATGCGAACCATTAAGTAATTTACATCTACAGCAGGCCCCCGGTACACCTCCACCCTCACGGCACCACCGAGGAGCCGGCCACGGACGGCACCCAGAGGCCGCTGTCCGCCGTCTCCGAGTTCCACACGTCGCGCTCCGACTGCACGGCGACAAACTCGTGCGACGACGTCGTGGTGGCCTCGCCGTCCTCGCTCCCCTCGCGCGACGAGCCATCGTAGGAGCTCGTCTTCCACGTCGACAGCTCGTCGACCCTGCGGATGCCCATCATCCACGAGATGAGGCCGCGTGGGGCCCAGCGCCCGACGAAGCCGTAGACGCTGGCGCCGAGGCCGACGCGGACCGAGTCGCTCGTGATGGAGCCGTCGATGACGTCGAAGACGGTGTTGTGCAGGCGCCGCAGCGAGCTGCCTTTCAGACCGCGGATGCGGCCGCCCGAGATGGCCGAGCTGGTCTGGGCGACGAAGTTGCGGCCGTAGACGTGGCGCGCGCCGTCGGGCCAGACGAGTGTCTCCTGGGGGTTCCCGGCCGTCGCGATGGCCGCCCGCGTCGGGACGAAGCCAGAAAAGTCAAAGGTGCCCAGCTGCATGTGCGTGACAGGGATATCCAGAGGCCGGAGCTCCGCGGTCAGAACCTCGGTGAAGGCCGACAGGGCAGAGCAGACGGTGGCCTCGGGGGCGTGGAACGGCGGGTTGATGGAGGAGATGATGGATGGCGTGAATACGAGGACCTTTGGGGGGATCCATTTCTCGCCTATGGGGTTGAGGCGGGATGTGAGCAGCGGCAGGAATGCCTGGATGGTGAGTATCGGCTGCAGGAGGTGCGTGTTGAAGAGGTCGGCGAAGCTGGAGGGGGGGATGGTGGCGATGGGCGACGTTTGGTAGTGCAGGCTGGGTATGAGGATAACCGACTTGAGCGTCAGCTGGTTCGGCTTGATATGCGGGGCGGGCGCCTGTGGTGATTGCAGGTAGCCGGCGAAACGCTCGATGGCTGCACCCGCGTTGGGGGGCTGCGTTTGAGGTCAGCAACGACACGGTTCCTGAAAGAGGACAAGGAGGACCGTACATCGGTGGTGTCAATGGTCAGCGGCCGAATATCCGGACGAGAAAAGGCATGCACCATAGCCTCGTCCTCGGCGGCGTTGCAGACCACGTAGACGATGAAGCCTCGCCGCTCCATGTCCAGCGACAGCGACTTGGTGAGCGGCAGCGTCGGCGACCCGGCGATGACGACGACCTCTGTGCGCCCGCCGTTGCGAGCCTTCTTCGCCCTGCGCGTCTTCCTAAGCGACCGGCCCTTCTGGTAGCCCTTGAAGACGGCCGCGCCGCAGACGACGACGACGACGCCCGTCAGGATCTTGTGCCTCGCCACCCAGTCCTGGAGCTGCTCGAGGCGCGAGGCGGCGGCGACGACGGCGACGGGCGGCTGCACGGGCGGGCTCGGCCGCACCGAGTCGGGGATCCATCTCGACGACGCGAGCGTCTCGCGGACGGCCTGCGCGGCGCGGTCGACGTTGTGGTCGACGAAGTCGGCGACGACGTCCGTGTACTGGCGCAGGTGCACGGGGATGCTCGAGAGCTGCGCGACGGAGCTCCGGTCAGCCGGGCAACGCAGGGGGGGGAGCTCCCCGGGGCGCGGGACATACCACGTCTAGGAACTGCTGGTCGTCGGCGGACATGATGGCGACGCTGGTGGTTGCGGCGGGAAACAGACGCTCAGGCAGGGTTGGGCTGGGTTCACATGACGATGCTGGCTTGGGACGCAGACTTTCGCGATGGGTGGAGAAAGGCGGCTCTGCTTCCGTCAGCGACGGCAGGGATTGCGGGGGAGGGCGCCGGGGTTCCGTGATTGGCGCCGACGGGTATGGTGGAGCCTGCCTACCTATGTGATGGTGTTCAAAGATGAGGGAACTGTTTACCGTTGCCTCTCTTAGCCTCTATTTATCATGCTCTCCCCGATGAGATTCGAAGGCTGTCGTGCACATCTGCCACTGTTCAAGCGTAGGTCCTCTCGGGCTGTGTTGGACTGTGGGTGTGCTGACCTCTTCAAACATAGTTCATGCTGTGCTTAGACCTGGACAATGCGACGGGTTTCGCTGTAAAATCCGATCAAGTAGTATTCAAAGCGCGACACAAAGACCATTGGGATACTTGGTCTCTGCTGTAAACATGTGCCGGTCTAGCGATTGGTAAGGTATCATGCCTATGCATTCAGATGTCATCCTGGTCAGCCCTATCCTGCACCCACCAACACGAAGTCTTGCCGTCCTGAAACACATGACGACCAATATAAAATCCAGAAATGAATCGTGGATTATGCATGTGCTGGTGACCATGGCCGTGTAGATCAGGGTGGAGGAGATCAAGTAATGCAGCATATGGAAAAGACGAGAGATATCCCGTGGTGAGGTTGGCTTTTCGTCGTGTTAGTGCGACTGATAGAGTCAGGCACACCACTCTTCCAAGAATAACTGCCGATAAGAGAGCATGATCTCGCCGCAAGAACAAAACAGCACCGAGGTTAGCAGTCTTTGGCGAGTGAAGTTGCTGGCGCTGTATCGGGTGTCTCCACACCTGCAGACCAACCGCGGGAATGAAGACCACTAGCCCAACTAGGTAGCTCCAGGGAGAAAATGCGGCGCAGGATCGTGTAAGTTGTAGCAGCATGAACCTGTCGGGACTTTTGCCGCATATTATTACCAACAGCCCATCCTTTGGGGTTACTTGCACAGTGCTGTTTCATAGGAAAGGTACTTCGTGCCCAGGAGGTTCGTCACCGGCATACGAACTACACCGGCTGGTGTAAGCCACGATAACGCACCGTTGCGCACGGAAGAAACAGAATGAGCTGCACAAGCAGTGCTGCCGTACTCCGTTCGTCCGTAGACCTCCTGCCGAAGCAATCGTTGACCAGTCCGACTCGGCGGCCCGCGGACATCGAGAGCAAGAGGAGCCCCGATACAGGAGAGCGAGAAGCCCCAACCAGGTCCCCCCGCCCCTGGGGCCTCCCCACATCGCCCGCCAGCGGTTCTGCGGGGAAGCTCCAGGCCTCCAGTAGACGGCTATCAGCGGTTCCACCACCTAACCCCTTGCGATGGCCCGCTCGGCCAGTAGCAGTTGCCCTTGTGTCGATAGCTCCCCAATCTCGTGACCTGCACGCCAATGACTTACACCTCGCTCACTGCCCTGAATCTCGACCCGACTTGTCTCTTCCCATACCACATCTTCAACCCTCCTCACCTCCCTCTCCTGCTGAGTAAGGCGGTTCTCGACTCCACCATGCTGTTGGACTACTTGCAACATCGCCGAGACTGGTACGTATAGAGGGAGCCTGTTTATCCTCGTTGCGGTTGCACTCATATACTCACACCTCTCCGCTAGCCGGTTCAAGCAGGATGAGCGCACTAGCCGTATCAGAGCCCTGACTGCCTACCACGCCCCCTTCAGCGCCCTTGACCGGGAGACCATCAACCGGCCCATCGAGGAGCTTGTCCAGGACGTGCAGAGGGATCCCAGCAAAGCCTCAGATCTTCTCCTCACATACGGCAAGGTCGCCCTGAAAGCTCATGCGAAGACCAACTGCGTCACCGAGATCCTCCTCAAGGATGCGGAGAAGTGGATCAAGGATGGCTCCATCAACTTCAAGGGTCCTCTGGCCGGCATCCCCATCAGCTTGAAGGACACCATCGACGTCAAGGGCTACGACAGCACCGTCGGCATGACCTGCAAGGTCCGCCACCCGATAGCCGAGGACGGTGCCACCGTGAGGTTGCTCAAGGATCTCGGAGCCGTCCCATACGTCAAGACCAACGTCCCCATCACCCTGCTCAGCTTCGAGTCTACCAACGACGTCTGGGGCCGGTCCACCAACCCGTACAACAGCAAGTACACCCCTGGCGGTTCTACCGGCGGCGAGGGTGCTCTGCTGGCGCTGGGAGGCCGGATCGGTATCGGCAGCGACGTTGCCGGCAGTGTCCGCTGCCCTGCCCACTTCTCCGGGATCTACTCGCTCAAGTGCTCGACGGGTCGCTGGCCTAAGCTGGGCATGAACACCAGCATGCCTGGTCAGGATGGCGTCCCTGCCGTCTACAGCCCCATGGCCCGAACCCTGAACGACCTCTTGTATTTTACCCGCGCCGTCATCCAGAAGGGCGCGTGGAACTACGACCACTCCTGCCACCCCATGCCCTGGCGATCCGACGTTGTCAGGGAGTACGAGGAGAAGAAGACGATGCGTGTTGGCGTTTTCCGCACGGACGGCGTCATCGACCCCAGTCCTGCCTGCAAGCGAGCCCTGGAGATGACCGAGGCTGCTCTGCGCAGGGCCGGCCACCAGATTGTCGAGATTGACCCGCCTTCGTCGTACGAAGGCCTCTATCTCGCGTCCCGGCTTCTGTGCGCCGACGGCCTGGGTACGGTCAAGGGCTTCTTCCGCACGGGCGAGTGGAACGACCCCGGCGCCGCGCAGATGAGCTACTACGCCGGGCTGCCACGGTTCGTGAAGTACGCTTACTACCTCTGGGTCCGCTACGTCCGCCGCGATCCTCTCTGGGCCGGTTTGCTCCGCGACTGGCACCCGACAAGCACTCAGGAGTACTGGGCGCTCATTGCGCGGAGAGAGGCGTACAAGCGCGGCTGGTATGAGATGTGGGACGACGCCAAGCTGGACTTTATCATTGCGCCTCCCAACGCGACGCCCGCTGTCCCGCACGATGGCATGCACGACGCTGTGAGCAGCTGTGCTTATACCTTCCTCTTTAACCTGGTAAGTTGGTTTGGCTCTTGGTGTGAGCATATGTGTCTGCGTACTAACAGAGAGCAGATTGACTACAGTGCAGGTGTCATGCCCGTCACCCACGTGGATAGGATCAAGGACAAGCTACCGAGCAACTTCAACATCAGGAAACTGAACGGCATCGCCCGTGGTGCCTACAAACTCTACGACGCCGAGGCCATGCACGGCCTGCCCGTGGGTGTTCAGGTCATCGGACGACGGCTGGAAGAGGAGAAGGTCTTGACGCTGATGGGGAGGGTCGAGGATGCTCTCGGAGACGACAAGTTCAAGCTTCTGGAGGTTGACTAAGTGGTTCCTATGGTAGACTTGTGCGGTTGTTTGAAACAGTTTCTAGCAGGGCAGGGGGCAGGGTGTTATGTGTAATGAATGCATGTGTCTATACGTGCATACGAGTAAACGGTGGCATGTGTATGGCTGCTCAGAGTGATGGCAGCTTGACGTCCAGATCATCCTACCTGTTCCGTCGTAGCTGCTGACAACCTCGTAAATGACGGCAGGGGGGCGCCGAGCATGCAGAACGACCTCCAACATCGGCGTTGATCCGGGTCCGATCTCGGCCCCCGCGACTTATACGTGGAGGGGAAGACACAAGTAGGGTATAAATAGGCCACAAAGCACCGCAAGACTGCCATCAATTGAATTCTAAACCTAGATTCAAGCAGTCTCTCATTCACGTACCAAGACTATTTTCCTCCTCGCACCTGTATCCCTTCAAAATGGCGGGCGAAAAAGACCACTGGGACGCCAACGTAGGTCGGCCCCCTTCATCAAGGCAGCATCCCCCGTTGCCGCCACAGGAACCAAACTACTTCGATGATGGGCTGACGCGGTATTCATGTAGGAGTACCAGCACTCTGCCTCGTTTGTGCCGAAGCTGGCGGGCAAGATTGTGCAGTGGCTGGACCTGCAGCAGGACGACGTCGTGCTGGACATTGGATGTGGAGGTCGGTCCGTTCCGCGTCGGCGTTCCTCGTCGTGATGGGGTCTGCGGCTGACAGAGGGGTGTAGATGGCATCTTGGACGCAGAGTTTGCCAAGGTTCTGGCTCAGGGCAACGGCTCGGTACATGGGATTGATAGCTCGGCGAAGATGATTGCGTCGGCCAGGGAGCTGTGCAAGGATGCGCCCAACTGCACGTTTGAAGGTACCTACTCCGTCATGTCGCGCACTCGGCAGGCCACGTTGACTTACACGCGTCCAGTCCTCGACGCAACGCAGATATCGTCCCGCCCGGCCCACCAGCGCGGCACCTTCACCAAGGTCTTCTCCAACGCGGCCCTACACTGGATCCTGCGCCCGCCGTCCTCGCACGGCAGCTTCTTCCCGGGCGTGCACGCGGCGCTGGCGCCCGGCGGCGTCTTCGCCTTCGAGATGGGCGGGCTGGGCAACGTGGCCGAGATGCGCGCGGCGCTGCTCATGGCCGCGGCGCGGCGCATCGGGATGCCGGCCGCGGCGGAGGCGCACCCGTGGTTCTTCCCGGACGAGGAGTGGGTGCGCGGGCGGATGCGCGCGGCGGGCTTCCGCGTGGAGCGCGTGGAGCGCGAGTGGCGGCCGACGAGGGCGGACGCGGGCGGCGTCGAGGGCTGGGTGAGGCTGTTTGGGGGGAGCGTCCTGGAGAGGGTGCCCCAGGGGGAGAGGGATGCGGTGGTGAGGGAGGCGGCGGAGGTGCTGGGCGAGGTCTGTCGGCAGCCGGATGGGGGGCATATGATTTCCTATGTGAGGCTGCGATGTCTCGGGACCAAGATCTGAGCGGGAGTAGGAAGAACATGTGTCGTTGGGGAGTATCTCGTTCCTGATGCAGTAAACGAAATATTCGAAATGGATAGCCATTCAGAGTTGTCAGTAGTTCACACTGTTGTTTCTCAGCCCTGATGTCACCGTTGATCGCTTCATTCGAAAATTGGGATGACCAGCTCCGCCAATGATCTCAGGGGTCACAAGAGTCGCTTCCAATCAGGGGATTCGAGAATGTGTTCGCCAAGCACGGCCATATCGAAATTGTAGCCCTCATTTCGAAGACTTGTTGTGATACGCAAGACCAACGACGACCGACTGCATGCTGGCAGCAGCTGAGTATCGCAGCAGATGTCAAAGGTCGGGAGTCGTAGGTGTCTCGGGGCTTACAACTCGGCCTCTCGTCTTGCCCTTCGCTAAACTTTCCCGATCCGAAACTGCGAGCTAGGTCTGAAAGCGCTTATTGCGCTGAAATCTCCCGACCCGAAGCTGAGAGCGAGGATTGCCTGGTCCTGGGCGGCGAGGATTGCCTGAATACTCGTTCGTAAGTTGTAAATAGGGGGTATGGGGTGAATGCGAGCAATTATACCTTTTGGGGTCGCAGGGCTTGCGACTCGGCCTCTCTTTCGCTCTTGTTGTCGCTAAACTCTCCCGTCTTCAAGCTGCGAGGTCGGTTCGCACTACTGGAAGATTCCCTCGATTCTGCGACGCTGACAGTCTTGGACTCAAGAACCTGCGGACAGTCTTGGACCAGAGGAGGGCAAGAGGGGCCAACCTGGGCACGACCTGCGATGGCGGACACCTGTCAGCTTAGTCATCGCTTGTGCAAGTGACTGACCAGCAAGCGAACCTGCTACCGAAACGACCATATTTCACTTCGTCACAAGTCAAGTTCCAACTCAACCGTGAACGGCGGTCGAGATCACGCGAGGGGCGAGGTTGCCGCAAGGCACCCCCTGTGACGTGTTCAGTCTGCAGTTCACGGCTGTCCGAAAATGAGCGCTGGCCGGCTACTTATTTCCACAGACTTCCCTGGAGTCGAGTCTTCTGTTGTCGCCTGCAGGGCAGTGCTGTCGTTAACGCCTTTGCGCCATGCCGGAACGAAACCGTCTCATTCGCTGCTACGTCCATCTGGACAAGGAGACTCGCGCAGGCGATGCTCTACGCACGCTAAAGAAGGTGGCCTCGCTGGTAAAGCCCGTCATGCGGAACCGTGGGTGGACAGTCGGGCTGCTTGCGGAGTTTTACCCGCCCGAAGGCAACTTGCTCGGTATATATCCCACTTGCCTCGGACTCACCTCGTATCTCGCGGACTGATCCTTTCCAGGTTTGAACGTGAACGCGGGGCGTCAGGTATTCCTGCGACTGCGGCACCACTACGATCGTACGCAGTTTTTGCCCTTTGAGGAGGTGGTTGATACGATGTTGCATGAGCTGTGCCACATCGTCCACGGCCCTCACCATACACGCTTCCATGCGCTATGGGATCAGCTGCGTGACGAGCTGCAGGGTCTCATGATGAAGGGCTACACGGGCGAAGGCTTCCTATCCGAGGGTCGTCGACTGGGCGGTGCAAGATTGCCGGCCCACGAGGTGCGTCGCCTTGCTCGCGCAGCCTCTTGTAAGCCTTTTTCTGCGGCGACACAGGGCCGTCGCCTAGGCGGAGCGGCCCCACGGCCCGGCCAGGATGTCCGCAAAGTCATTGCGGACGCCGTTGACCGGCGCCACGAGGCAGTTCGCGGATGCGCCTCGGATAGGCTTAGTGACAGGGAGGCCCAGGAGCTGGCGAACGCAGCGACAAGGAACGGCTTCCGCACGCAGGCTGAGGAGGACGAGGCCAACGAAGTGGCCATAGCACAGGCTCTGTGGGAGCTGGTCCAGGAGGATGAGGAGAAGAGGCTCGGGGACGCATACATTCCACCATCGGCGGAGAACCCAGGGGGCTACAGAGACGGTTCCGCCGTTTCTGGCCAGCGTTGGAGCCACGCCCCAGGAGATGCTGAGGTTGCACCGAGTTCCAGAGCCTCATCACCGGACGTGATTGCCGGCAACTGGCCAACGAGGGAGCCCAGCTTTTGGGTGTGTGCGGCTTGCACCCTGCACAATCCTCTCCAACATCTCTGTTGCGGCGCCTGCGGAGCGGAACGCCCAGAGCCAACGAGGAAGCGGAAGCAGTCAGGGCCGACGATGATTGACCTGACGAAAAGCCCGCCGAGAGACGGCCGAGGGCGCCGTGCATAACCAACCACCCCGCACGCTGTCGGTTCTTCCGATGTGGACCTGCAAGTCGTGCGGTTGAACATGGATGGGACGTCCTTGTGGGGATGCGGGAGCTGCGGGCCGTGTCAGTCAGAATAGTCTGTACAGACTACTCGTAGGTAGTTGCAATCTAGACTCTAGACCATGTCTGCAGCCCTCTGTCTGTACGGACTGCGCATTGTGAGCACCACCAATGGTTCGGGTCGCCGTTGCGAGCACGGCTTATCGGCGAGCTCGAGCTTGGTGAGCTTGAGAGCCGGACTGCTGCGAGGTGTGGAGCCCAGTCTGAACCCAACATCCGACGCAGGTTCTGGAAAGGCGTCGATTGAAACTGGAGAAGATCGACCGAGCGGGACTCCTGGCTGCGACCTGTCGTGGAACCAGGCAGGGATCTGGCTGCTGGGAGTCGGCGGAGTCGGCGTCTCGAGTTGGAAGGGAGGTGGTCAAGTGGTGGTTCGGACGGGCGTTGACAATTCAGGAACACGCAACTGGATCGTGGTTTGGGCAAAAGAGGGATCAGGCAAACTTGCCATGCAGGTCCGTATTGTTTCGCTAACTGCCAAGTTGGTGGGCCTGTGCCCGCAACCGGCGTCGTCGCCCACGTCGAGTCTGGAATCGAGCAACGCTCGACAGCCGTGGTCTAGACACGGATGGATCCCTGGCAGCGGCGGGTCGGGCGCCTGGGATCGGGCCCGCAGCTGGAGCGCCAGGCAGTCCAGTAGCAGGGCGGGCGCTGGCGTGTCATGCAGCACAGCGCAGCACAACGCAGCGCATCGCAGGGCAGCGCAGGTCGCAGGCGACGGCTTTCCTCAGCTTGGCAACTGGTCGGTGCAGCCAGCAGCGCGGCGGTGCAGATCCTTGGGGACGCTGACTTGGCTGAGCTGCCTGAGCCGTTGCCAAATCGCGCGACTGGGCCCTGACGGCCGCGGAGGGGGCGTGGCTCGAGCGTTGCCACGGCTCTGTTGCGCGAGGAGCGTCCAAGGCTGCTTGGGCGTTGTGCGTGTACATATGTACGTGTGCGTGCGAGTGCGTGCGCATGTGCGTGTGATCGGATGGGAGTGCCTGTTGGCGCTTCGAGGGCGCCGAGGACCCTGGGAGGGCTGAGGTACAAGCCAGGCCCGAAAGCTTCAATCAGCAGGGCATGGATGCCGCTTAAAAGCTTCCATTCAAGCCTCGAGACGGCGGGAGCTTCCATCCAGGTCGTTCGGTGGAGTCGGCAGTGAAGCCACGAGAGTTAGCTGCAGCAGCCAACGCCGACAATTTTTCCCACCGGACCGCGTCCGCTCTGCGTAACCGGCGGCCTGGGCATGGCCTGGACCGAGCCCCAGACCCCCTCGTGTTTCTATTTTCTCCCTTCTGCCCTCGTGTGCAACGCGAAAAACGGGGCTGCAGCTGACCAGATGGGGGTTTGCACTCGTACTCCGTACCCAGTCGGTGCGAGTACGAGTAACTTGCGACAAGTTTCCTGTCGTGGTTGTGTGTCCGGCCGTTTTTGTCGACGGATGAGATGGGCTCTCTCTCGTGACGGCCCGTCCGTCTGGCAAAGGGTCTGCCTGTGGTCCAGAGAAGCCGGCAGACGCTGCCGCCCGAGCCCGCCGTCGCTGTCGGCTGCTTCCACGAGGTGGGGTGGCATCTGTCGTTGGCGCTCCCACTGCCTTCTGGGTTGCTGCCCGTGGACTGGCCGTGGCCTGAGGCAGGGAGGGACCTAGGTACCTAGGCACCCAACGCCGAGTGCCTAATCCGTCGCTAGCGATGCCCTCCCATCTGTTGGCTTCTATAACAGCGCTCGCAAACAACGTGCGTTTGCTTGGAACGGAACTCTCATGAGTCCCTTTCAACGTTCCCGGCTCCTCTACCCCCGACACCCAAGCCGACCGACCCCAGCACAAAGGGGAAAAGATTTGCCCGCAGCGCCAGGATCGGATTGTTGTGCATGCGGTCCCTGCTGGGTCCCCAACCCTGCCAGTCCCCTGCTCTGGCCCTCCACCCCCCCGCTCTGGTGAAGGTCGCCGCTGGTCTCAGCTTCGGCCACTGGTTCATCCATCTATGCATAGCCCATTCACCAGTGGCAAAGCCCTGGTTTCTTGGGGCGTCGAGGTTCCATTTCCATTTCCAGGCAGTCTAGGTTACCTCAGGCCCGGCTCCTGTGGTGTGGTACAACAGCCCCGGCAAAGCTCAGGGTCCTCGTCCACCCACCATCCGTCCAACCCTCCACCCCCGTGCGCCCAGGTTGACCAGATCTGCTTGTCTAGAGCCTTGGGCTGGTTCCCTCTCACACGTCCAGACCTGCCTCTCCCACCACAAGACCGAGCCACCATTGATCGTTACGAGCGTTGCTGTCGGCACCGTCGTCCGGGCCGAACCTCCATCTCTGCACGACCTGAATCCGCCGCCGACGATTGAGCCTCTACGATTACGAAGCACGGTACCTGCGATTGGCAGCCCACCTCGGAGCTACCCCAAACACATCGATCACGGTGGGCCGTCAACCCTTCGCCCGGCCTGCCGTGCTGCGTCGACAGCAGCAGCAGCACATCGCTGGAGCCGCCGCCGCCACGCCATGTTTCGCCCTGGCCGCATCATAAACGAAGACGTCTGGTGACCTTGCCTCTTGCCTGTCTTCGAGACGGCTTTCGGCCGCGAGCTGAGCCGACCTGAGCTGCACTCGGTGCCGTGACGCTCCATCATCTCCATGTGACGGGGCGAGCCACGACATGACCTCTCCTCAGAAGCCTCGCGAACGCAGCCAAACACGAGCTGTTTGGCCCGCTTCCGCTGCTGACGATGCCCCGGCGGCCCAACATGTCTTGGACGCCGAGCCTGCAGACCACGTCGCTCCCGCGGGGGCAGACACCAGCAAGTTGACCAGGATAGCCACCGGCGACTCCATCTCCAGCAACCGCGATGCCAGTCCTCGCTCCGTCGGCGGCGGCGGTCGCTTCCTTCGCGATCCTCTCGGGCTCGCCGGCACTGGCACTCGTTCGCAATCCCAGAGCCCCTTTCGACTCGCCATGCCCTCGATATCCCCCGGCCAGCTCGCCTTCTCGGCCATGCAATACCTGCCCGTCCCGACCATGGTCTTGAACAGCCTCAAAACCGTAGTCCTGGCCAACGAAGCAATGGGCAGGATGATGGGAATCGTTACCGATGCCACCGACCAAGACGATGCCACAGCCACCATCGAGCGCCTGCGCGGACAGACGCTGTCCCAGGTCGGCATCGACATGCTGCAGGACGGCCGGCCGGTCTGGATAACATGGGAGTCTTTCCTAGACTCGCTTGTCGACGACGTCGGTGTTCGGCCACCTGTCTCTGGGGCGAACCGGCGAGGATCTCACTCCGGCGGCGGTGATGCTACGCCGACCATCGGGTCTTTGGGCAGCCCGGGCCGCCATCAAAGCTCAACCGGGCATCCGACGCAGGATGCGGTGGTTGAGGTTGTCATGAGCCGCAAGGATATCGGCAAAACCACCTTTGACAGCCGGTACAAGGCCAGAGAATCCGAGTACCAAGCCTTCGCCAAAATGATCATCACAGTATGGGAAGTGGAGGACCGGCAGACGTATTTCACACTGACATTCACCCACACACAATCGGACCCGTCCACACATTTAAGCACTAGGAAAGCCATTGCGAGACCAAGCGTCCTCGAGGCTGTCGATCGAAAATCTATAGCCCACTCGAATCCCTCATCCGTGGCCTCGAGCCGCGACTCCAGCTCGCCGTCCTTCCATAGCCCAGGCGTCGTCACCATGTCATCGAGCCCGTTCCCCCCGATGGGGCCCCCATCTCTTGCGGCGCACTCAAGCACGCCGTCGCTGCTACAAAAGATCATTCTGATGAAGGACGCACTGCTGGACAATACCCAAATGCCAATCATGGCCATGTGGAAGGATGGCAGTGTCAACTTCCCCAACAAGGCCGCGAGGTTGCTGCTGCCCGAAGATGCCGACTTGGATGCTGTCGATGGGTTCGACCTTCTCAAGCTTTGGCGGATGTGGACTGAAGACTTTAGCAGGGAGCTCGACGTCAGCGAGCATCCTTTATCGATCCTCCTTAGAACAGAGTCCCCGTTTGCGGGCACTCGTGTAGGCATGATCGATCGAGAGGGAAACAAAATCGTATACGACGTGTTGAGCGAAGCAATCCGCGACAACGCCACGGGCGAATTCCTCGCTGGCGTTGTCACCGGGAGAGATGTCACCACAATGACGGAAGAAATCACGCAAATCAAAGAACGCGACGACGAGCGGTTCAAGCTCATCTGCGATACCATGCCGCAATTGGTGTGGACTGCAACTCCGGACGGTCTGCACGACTTCTTCAACACGCGGTGGTACACATACACTGGCCTGACGCCAGAGCAGTCCCTGGGGCTAAAATGGCAAAGCCCATTTCACCCAGATGAAATGGCAGAAGCCCAGGCCCGTTGGGAGCACTCCCTACGCACCGGTGACCCGTTCATGATGGAGTATCGGTGCCGCAGCAGGGAGGGCGAGTGGAAGTGGTTCCTCGGCCGCGCGTTGGCCGTGCGAAACAAAGACACTGGTGAGATTGAGAAGTGGTTTGGTAAGTCGATACCCGAAGGATGTGTGTCCATGTCTTTTAACATTGAACTAGGCACATGCACCGACGTCCATGAGAGCATGCAGACCAAATTCAGCGCCAAACGCACTCGACAGCAGTTGCTAAGCGTCATTGCCCACTCTCACGTCACCATATTTACCGTTGACCCCAGTCGCCTGGTCACCATGCTTGAAGGCGCACTCATCTGGAACAATACATATGAAGAGAACCACGACGGCACTCGATGGTTTATCGGCGAGAACATGTACACAGTATTCAACCGCCTCACCGAGCAGCTGCCGGA
This sequence comes from Tolypocladium cylindrosporum, assembly GCA_024340765.1. Taxonomy (NCBI): domain Eukaryota; kingdom Fungi; phylum Ascomycota; class Sordariomycetes; order Hypocreales; family Ophiocordycipitaceae; genus Tolypocladium; species Tolypocladium cylindrosporum. The sequence continues at coordinate 5,930 of JALHCC010000221.1, read as the reverse complement.
GGGCGAGCGACCAGAGTTCCTCCAGCCAATCGAAAACATTCTAGACGGGGTGTCGAGCGAGGATGTGAAGGAGCATTCAATTGGTACGAGCATTCCAGCGCTGTCGTGCCGGTGTTGCGAAACTAACGCAGTGCAGATGACCGCTTTTATCGAACTCGATTCCTGCCCATGTACGGCAAAAAGTCCAGAGAAGGCAAGGCAACGAGCGAGAGTTGCATTGAGGGAGTCATTGGCGTCATCATGGACGTGACGGAGCTCAAGGAAAGGGAGGAAGCCATACGAGAGCAATCCAGGGAGAAGCGACAGGCCATGGCGAACGAGGCCGCTGCCAAGGAAGCAAACAGGCTAAAGAGCCAGTTCCTCGCCAACATGTCACACGAGATTCGAACCCCAATCACAGGCGTGCTGGGCATGGCCGAACTCCTGGGCGACATGGAATTGGACGAAGAGCAGCGCGACTATGTCGACAACATCCAGAGCTCCGCAACATCCCTGCTCACCGTCATAAACGACATTCTCGACTTTTCCAAGGTCGAGTCTGGCCGGCTGGATGTGGAGGAAGTGCAGTTCTCGTTGTCCCTTATTGTCAAAGAAGTGGGAAGAATGCTCCAGTTCGCCGTCGAGCGGAAAAACCTGAACTTCCAGTCAGACATTGGCGGCGACATCGAAAATGACATGGTTGTCATCGGAGACCCCGGCCGCGTTCGCCAGATCATCACGAATCTCTTGACAAACAGCATCAAGTTCACAAACCAGGGATACGTCCGGTTTTCCGTGGTCAAGGAGAAGGAAACCGCCGAAACCGTCGAGATCAAATTTGTGATTGAAGATACGGGAATCGGGATCCAGGACGACGTACGCAAGAAGCTCTTCCAGCCTTTCAGCCAAGGAGACGCGTCCACCGCCCGACGGTTTGGCGGGACGGGGTTGGGGCTCACCATCTGCAAGAACTTGCTGGACCTGATGCGCGGCCGCATCACCCTGGAGTCAACCGTGGGGGTTGGAACGACGGCCACGTTTTGGATCCTGTTCAACAAGCCGCAAGGCCCACGAGACACGGGTCTGGTGCAGAGCGGAGCCATACCCGATCGGCTTCAATCAGAGCTGAGCTTGTCATGCAACAGTTCAGAATACGAGCAGGTTGCGGGCGCTTCTCCCGGCTCCGATGGAGTACAGCCCTCGTCGTCTGTGCCTCGTCGACGCCACTCAATACGGACGCCGCCAAGCATCGACCAGGATCTTCCTCGGTCGGAACGAGCCAGGATGCATATCCTGGTCGTCGAGGACAAGTAAGTGCTCCGACGTGAACGCTGTGTGCACCAGCCCACAATGCTAACTTCTGCTCAGCCCCGTGAACCAAAAGATCGCCACAAAGACAATCAGAAAGCTCGGCTTCCAAGTCACAGCCGCCTGGAACGGCAAGGAGGCCCTGGATTATTTGATGGGCACGTCGCATGGGCACAACACGAAGCCAGACATGATCCTCATGGACGTACAGATGCCTGTCATCGACGGCTACAAGTGTACACATCTGTTGCGGCACCACCTTCCTTACAAGTCGATACTTCAGGATGTCCCGATTGTGGCAATGACAGCCTCTGCGATCCAGGGCGACCGCGAGAAATGCAAAAAGGCCGGCATGGACGACTACCTCGCCAAACCGGTAACCATGGCAATTCTCGAGAGGATGCTGATTAGATGGTGTCTTTCGCGGCGGCAAATTCCGACTTCGCAAGACACCTTGGCGTCCGACTGCTCGGAAGTGAGCGAACACTGTGAAAACGCCGACATCCCTCACATCGGGCTCGAGGACGAGGTCCTGTCGCCGACCGATGGTATCTCGGAGGACTTCCTCAACAGCCCGATTACGCCGCGGCCACTGACAACGAATGGACAGCCCGAGCCTTCGCCGTTTGACTCGCCTGCCGCGGTCGAGCTTGGTCCGCAGATTAGACGGCCCGAGGGCGAGAAGGAGTGGTCGAACATGCTTCAAGAGACAAAGTTGATGGATGCCGCTGGCGGCCCAGGCGCGACCGTTTTCAGGAGCAACTCATGCAAGGAGCCTGGGGCCGGAGAGGCTCTCACGGAGGAGAACGTGAACAAGTTGAAGAGTGAGACCGACCGTCTCGACGGCGGCACGTCCTGAACCCCGACACGGAGGCAGGGCGTGTGTATTGTACAAATCGGAGATGATTCCATCTGAGTACGGCGTTGCTTGCAAGTAGCGGGACGCATACACGGTGGATAAAGACCGGCGGCTCACGGGCGTTACGGCCTGCGTGGTTGCGCAGGGCTAGCCTTGCGTTTGGACAGGCCCAGGACAAGCAGCCTTGGGATGAGCCTCCACGTCGTTGAGAGGTTTACGAAGACATACACGCCAGGGTATAATGCCACCGAGTCGGGCATGTGCGATCGTGTTATGGGGGCTTCAATTACTTTCTTGCTAATACTCATTATGGGGAGAACAAAACTAGACGGGTCGGACACGCTTGGATTTGGCGGGCAGGTTGTTTCAGGGTTTCTATCTTGTGGGAAGCGAATCATGGGAGAGGCACTTTGGAGCGGGTGATTTGGACGATCTCTGTAATGAGAAATGCGAACGCCGACAACAGAACGGTGCCTGCATGTCTCTTTGCGCATATGCACCTCCCGAGTATACGGTGTACACCACGGGGGGCTCGCCGACTTGAACTGGAAACCCGTGTATTGATGATAAAGTCTTGGTATAAATGGAAAACGCCGTGCTCAAAAGTGCTCTTTCCAGAAACGAAAGTTGACCTCGCGCGCCGTGGCGGACTTGCAGGCGGACTTGATGTCGCGGGCTGCGAGGACGGTTGGTTAGCCGCGTTTCAAGGCAACATGGAGAGAGGGGGAGAGAGGGGGGGAGAGGGAGTGATAGGGAGCTCAACATACCTGCCGCCGAGGGGCCGCAAAAGTAGACGCCGACCGTGGTCCGCATGCTGCCCTCGAGCCCGCTGAGGTAGGTCCGGTCGAGGATGCCGTCGCGCATGGTGGTGAAGAGGCGGCGGAAGTCGGGGCGGCCAAAGTGGGTGCGCGACCGGAGCTCGGTCAGGGGGTCCATGTCGGCGCCGACGCTGTTGAGGACGATGTTCTGGGTGGTGTCCATGTCGAGCTTCTGGGTCAGGTAGGTGTGGATCTTGAGGAACTCGACGCCCGAGGAGCCGGGCAGGCGGGCGGCCTCGTTGGACTGGTCCTCGAGGGAGGCGAGCAGGGTCTGGAACCACTCGAAGGAGCCCGTGTCCTTGCAGACCCAGATGAACTCGACGCGGCGCAGGCGGGTCGGGGGGTTGGGCGAGTTGCGCAGGTGCCAGATGTTCTTGAGGATGGCGGCCCAGGGGGTGACGCCGATGCCGGTGCCGATGAGGACGGCGATCTCGTTCTCGAAGACGTCCTCGGCGGGGGCGCCGTAGGGCCCGTCGATGCGCAGCGAGGGCATCTGCTGGCCGTTCTGCAGGGCCACCTCGTACATGCCCATGGGGTCGACGCCGTCGTAGAGCTTGGCCTGGGCGGCGCCGGCGCCGGTGGCGTCGCCGAGGGCGCGGGTGAAGTCGCCGACCTGGCGGACGTGGACGGAGACGTAGGGGTCGAAGGGGCACGAGGTGATGGTGAAGGGGTGCCACTGGTAGCGGGAGATGGAGGGCACCTGCAGGAACAGCCACTGGCCGGCCTTGTAGCGGAACGAGGGCTTGCTGAACTGCAGCTCGACGACGTCGTAGGGGTGGCGCACGACGCGGGTGATGGTGGTCTCGCGGCGGGCGCGGACCTCGCGGTAGAGGCGCTCGACGAGGTAGAGGCCGCCGGTCCAGAGCTCCCAGCGCCAGCCGAGGTAGCCGATGCAGTGCGTCCAGTAGTCGTCGCCGGCGAAGGGCGAGAAGGGCAGGGCCGTGTCGCGGACGAAGCAGCCGACGGTGTGGGTGTAGAGGGCGAGGAAGAAGGGCACGAAGAGGTGGTGCGTGTACCAGAAGGTCTCGAACGACTGCTGGCGGATGCGCGCGTGCGCCGCCGTGTACATGAGCAGCATGCACAGCAGCATGACGTGCCCGGTGACGCCGCCGGGCTGCGCGTAATGGATCTGGAGGGCGCTGACGGGGCGGATCTGCGTCTTCTCGACGTTGTAGAAGTTGACGTAGTGGGCGGCGACGTGGGCGACGGTGAAGATGAGCAGCGCGTAGGCGATCTGGCGGTGCATCCAGAGGTTCTCGTCGAGCGGGAGGAAGCGCAGCTTGGGGCGCACCCAGCGCATGATGGTGCGGCAGACGGGGAGCAGGATGAGCATGCCGTCGACGGAGAGGACGAGGCCGGCGCCGCGGGAGATCCAGACCGAGTACTGGAGCGTGTTGAGGCCGGCGAGGCGCGGGTCGGCGGCTTGCTTGTACCTGGCGGTTGTCAGTCAGTCGCCGTCGCCGTCATCGTGTAAGTGAAGGTCGTGGGGAGGGGCTCACCATCCGTAGGCGAAGATGCCGAGATGAAAGGCCCAGAAGAGAAAGTGGAAGAGGAGCTTCTGCGCAGTAAACTGCTTGCGAATCAACTCGCCGTAGCCCATCTGCCCTGCCATGATGTCCTCCGGGTATTATCCGCCGTTGCTACTAGAGATTAGGTTGTCGACCGGCGACGGCACCGGCGAGGTGCGTTGAGAGTCCGCGAGGACGTCGAGCCCGTGGCGGCGGCCGGAGGTGATGCCCGCCGATATCCACCGGAGGTTCTCGGTTACCCGGCGCGTCGATGGAAAGGAGAGGATGGGCAGTCCCAGACCGAGGCGGATCGAATATCAACAGCCGAAAGGAGCGAGGAGCGATCTGAACCAGCAGCGAGTGTGTGAAGAAGGACGAACGAGGATTGCTCGCCAAGAGAGACGGACGGACGGACGGACGGCGGGCGAGAAAAGGGAAACGGGACGAACAGAGTATCAGGGCGCGGCCTGGGTCAAAAGCGAAAGGGGAGAGAAGAAGCCAGTCGGGGCCGAGTCGCAGGAGGGGGGCGGATGGAGTCGAGGGCCGCACGACGACGGTAGTGTTTCGATCCAATGTGCCAATGTGCCAATGTGCCAATGGGCCTCTCGGCGGCTCGCGGGCGCCACACGCAAGGCGTGAAACTTTGCAGACCCCCGTCCTGCCCGCGGCGGCGTTCGTCGACGGCCAGGGCGGCGGTTGGCACACGGCTGGGGGCCGGGAAGGCCTGGGGCGCGAAGATCAGACGTAGCAGGGCCGCCGGGTGGGCGTAGGTGTGCGACGTCGAGGGTGAGGAGCCGTTGCGTCTGGTGTTTCGGGGGTGGATGTGGTGGCGCTCACGGGGAGGAGTCGAGATGCGATGCGGCGCTGGGCAGCGGAGCGGCAGTATTCTAGCATGCGAGAGAGGGGACAGAGGGCGAGTTGTGTCCGTCTCCTGCTGGCCACGCGAGCGCCAGTGCGAGTGCGTCCGTCCTCTGCTTCACTTCGCGGCTTTCAACGACGACGCATGGCTCGTACATACAACCCGCTCACACTGGCTGGTAAATATGGCAACGGCCGCCAGGCCGCTTCGGGCCAGGCACCGCGTCCCGGCGCTTAGAGCAGCACGCAGTGTGGCCAACGGCGCAGGGGTCGCTCCGCTCCGTGGCTGGCTGGGCTTTTCAGGGAAGGGTCCTGCATGATGAATGGACGAACGGACGGTGGGTTTGCGGTGGGCGGGACGGAGGCTTGGGAGGCCCTGAGAGGCCGTTGGGGTGGTGTGGTGGGCGGCTGGCCGTGGGTGAGACGTGTGATGGCCGTGGATTATGCGCGCCAAGGACGAGCTCTGTAGTCGTACTCGTATTGTTGCTGCCGTCAGTTGGTTAGTTACCGATGGGAATCGCAGCCTCGGTGTTGTGACATTCGCAGCTACGATATCACGAGTCCACCCACGACCACCTCATCTGAACCAACCCCCCCCCC
>JALHCC010000220.1:0-49609 GCA_024340765.1 Tolypocladium cylindrosporum | reverse complement strand
TGACTGGTTGTTGAGAAAAACGCGTCAGAAGGGTTGAGCTCTGCCAAAGTGGTGAAGGTGGCCCACTCGGTGTGATGGCCCACTCGCTATGCACCTACGTTATACAATTATTCTGACTTCGATGTGACGTGATGCACGTAAATCCCGTGTAGCTTCTGTGGCAAAACTTAACATTCATTGTTCTAACAAAATATTATGCCCCTCCCCCCTCGATTCATTTTGGCGCCCATCTCTGAGTAGCGGATGTCTGCTTGCATTCCAGCTGCACATCAGCTGCCGACCACAATCAGCGAGGCGGTACTGTCTACTTCATGCAACGCGCCGCACACGTAAAATTAAAGCCCCAGTGTGAATAGGTCTCCGTACCGTCACCAAGAGCAGACACTTGAATATACGAGCCAGCATGCTGCGAGACCCGGGTATCTTCGATGGGAAAACCAGTCGCTGTTCGGAGTAGAAAAAAGTCGATTGCAAGCAGACCTGGAGACCATCCTACTAGTCTAAGACAGGCAATAGACCCTCCTCCTGGGCATCCTTGACGGCCTTGTTATACTCGGCCACGGCATTCTCATAGGTCTTCATGAGCTCCCTTTGCTCATCGCCCTTAGTAGCTTCGGCGCCGAGGATCCTGCGAGTGGTAGCATCGCTACCTCCAAACAAGCGCACGGCGGAATAATACACATCGGCGAGCTTCTGGCAGGCCCTCGTGGCAGGGGCCGCTTGGCATTGAAAGTACAGGCTATCAACGACTGGTTAGTGTTGTACTGCTAAAAACAGCTCACAAGCCTTATTTATACTGCTTGGTACCTGCATGAAACGAAACCCACGGCCGTAAGGCAAAATAAATACGGTTAGGGGGTTAAAGCGTACTCTTTCTTGAAGTTAAGGTCAATTTTGGCCTTGGCATCTTTTGTAAAGCGGTTTTGGAAGCGGTAGTTCTGGTAGCCAAAATCATGACGGTGGCAGGCTGGGAGATATGAGAAGCCGAAGGGATTATCGGGAGAAGATGTGCAGCCCTCCGAGGACCAGTCGACAGTAGGGGGGTTCTTCTTATTGCGGTGGGCAGTAAATTCGGTCAGCGGGACGCTGAATAGAAGATGGTCAATGTCAGCCGGAGAAGCCATGATATTCTCTTCTCATGCATGTACCAGGCGAACGACGAAATTTTGTAGCGCGCCCCGGGCCAGACCTCAATAATATATCCACCAGCTACCGGTAGGCTTGTCCGATGCAGCGAATATGTTCAGGCTTGATACGGATGTAGCAATTAGCACAATAAAGTCATCAGACCATGGCACGCAGACAGGCAGACCTAGACCGACCTTGCCGACTTTAAATATTCCAAGGCGCTAGGGTTGATCCCCCGCAGAGGTACTACGTACAGCCACAATAGTGGTGTACCACTATTTCTCCGCATTTTCAATTTAAACTCTGTCACACGAGGCTACTTCAGATGCTTCTGAAGAGGGTAAACTAGAAAGCGCTACTAAATCAGGCGGGAGGTGCCGCCGCTTTTGGTGGTCTCGATATCGTAGCAAGGTAGTTTCCCCGCTTGGGAAAACCGCTTCCGTGTCTGCCTCGTCACTCTGGTGTCACGGTCTTTTTTTGTAGCGTAACTTTGTGGTCCTGAAGTCAGTGTTTCACCCACGATTAACGTGGTTGGGTTGGCCAAGTTTGGCAAGTGCCATATGTTCTATGGAGAAGTTCAGCATTTCGGAAAAAAGGGGGGGGGGCCAAGCGAGGGACCTCACGCCACTTCGCAGGCGGGCATCTCGTCCAAGCGCAGGCTCGCATTCGAGGATACTGGGAAGATGCACTGCATCTCCCCCATAAGGAAGCCACAGCTGCGGTCTTGGACCGCCGTGCTTAAAGTATGGCATTTACCAATACCACAGAGACCAGGAAGACAAGAGTAAATAATTGTCTTATCCGCTCTCCGGATATTGGTTGGCTAACTGGATTGATAATTCCCTGCCAAAATATCATCGGCAACGAGCTTCACGTCCGACTGCTTGGGGAGTTTTGGGACGACGTTTGAAATATAGCAACTGTATTAGTAACTGTGTTGAAATAGTAGCGCAGATCCTGCTTTACTATAAATGACAAAGGTTCTATACATCGGGTTTGCGAGCTTCGGCGGGATCATGACACGCCCAAGACGCCCTTGGTGTCGCGCCCTTCGATGTACTCCTGTCAGCACTAGTTACCCCGGCCACTGGGCTGGGCGGGGAGGGTGTAGGGCGGGGCAGTACAAAGACTCGCCAGCAGACTTCAACGTCCAGGGGGAAATATCACCCCTCAACAACCTCAACAACACATACTTCTGGCCATGCAAAGATGGGCTCCAAGACCTTGGATGATGAAGACCATTGGGAATATGGTATGTTGAATTTTTTTCAGTGAATTTGTCTTGCGTTAAAGTCCTTACTGATAGCAAGCAGACGTCCCATTTACGACCGGATCCTCTTCCGTCGGCGGCGAACCGCGGGGTCGCCATGTATCGAGAGATGGAGATGGGTGTATGGGAAGCAAGGGCGCCGCCGACGATGATGATGACGACGACGATGAGTCTCATGGCGCCATCAATACCACTACCACCGTTCCGTTGACGAGCCTTACTTCTGCCGAGACGAGCAAGAAAAGGAAACGCAAGAGGCCTCGAAAGAAGAACAAGGGTTCTGCTCTGAAGCAATCGTCGCCTCCGAGAGTTCCGCTTCAGGACCTTTTCCCTTCCAACGCCTACCCAATTGGCGAGCTTCTGAGCTATGGCGGGGCGTCTGGAACGACCGCTAGGACAAAATCCTGCGAGTTACGTTGCGAAGGACGTCCTTCCCTCGAGGACAGCACATTCCTCAATGACTATCGAAAGGCCGCTGAGGTACATCGCCAAGTCCGACAGTGGGTCCGGCAAACTGTCAAACCCGGTCAGACGCTCACAGACATTGCCATTGGAATCGAGGACAGTGTTCGAGCTCTCCTGGGAAACGCCGGACTGGAACCAGGACACAGCCTTCAGTCGGGTATGGGATTTCCCACGGGACTGTCTCTGAACAATTGTGTTGCACACTATACACCCAATCCAGGCCAAAAGGATATTGTGCTTCAACATGAAGATGTGATGAAGGTTGATTTTGGTGTCCAGATCAATGGCTGGATCGTCGACAGTGCATTCACTATGGCATTCGACCCCACCTACGACAACCTCCTAGCTGCGGTCAAAGATGCGACCAATACGGGCATAAGGGTGAGCCAGATGCTGCCGTCGTTGTGAACCTAAGACTAACAGTTCATGGCAGAATGCGGGTATCGACGTTCGTATTAGCGATGTCAGTGCTGCAATCCAGGAGGTCATGGAAAGCTACGAAGTCGAGATACGTGGCAAAATGCACCCTGTGAAGCCTGTGCGAAACCTTTGCGGTCATGACATCAAACACTATCGCATCCACGGCGAGAAAACCATACCATTCATCAAAAACTCGAATCAAACCAAAATGGAAGAAGGCGAAATATTTGCCATTGAAACATTTGGCACCACAGGACGTGGCTTTACTAGGGATGATGTGAGTTCTCCTGTTATTACATCTCTGGACATAGTGTACTAATGACCTGTGGGACAGAAAGGAATCTACGGGTACGGATTGAGCTATGATGCTCCAAGGCAGGTGGCATTGCCTCTTACCTCTGCCAATCGCCTGTACAAAACGATCAAGGAGAACTTCGGCAGTCTGGTTTTCTGTCGCCGCTACCTTGAACGTCTCGGCTGCGAGCGATATCTGGCTGGTGTAAAACTCACTCATGTTCAAGATTTTAGGAATTATACTGACGTCATGATAGCTCAATTGTCTTGTATCGAACGGGATACTTGAGCCTCACCGACCGCTGGTGGACGTTCCTGGCTCGTACTCCGCCCAGTTTGAACACGTACGTAAGCCTACTTCGAAATCAACGAAGTAAACGCGCTAATGTTCACAGACAATCTTGCTGCGGGAGTCGCAGAAAGAAGTTATCAGTCGAGGTGACGACTATTAATACTGGGTGCATTACTGTCGTACGTAGAGAGTCCACATGGCAACAAAGCCTCCATAAAGCCGTTGGCTAATTGGCTGCAGCGTTTCAGACAGAATTCAATGCAGAATAGAGCTTCGACACTGTAGGAGGAGTGGTATCAACACCGCAACAAGGCTGGTTTCAACACCACAGCAGGCAAGGCTGGTTTCAACACCGGCTGGTCCCAGCGCCGCAGGTTTCAACACCGCAGCAGGGCTTGCTTCAGCGTAGTTCAAGGAGATGGGGACTGTTTTCACTAGAGTATTGCTATTCGCACATGAAGCTCTATTTTCGCAGGCAGAGATGTTTTTATTTTAAAGCCAATCCAGTCCTGCAATCCGAACGTATGTGATATTTAAAGAACACAAGGCTCACAGGTATCCCGAAATGTCAAGATACAACGGGGCGGGCTCACATGAAATCCAGCGCTTGTCGAAGCTTTCCAAAGTCCATCGTACCCAAGCCAGTTGTAGGATCCCAGCCAGCAGCTGCTGGGAATCCGTCTGAGTCGCAACCTCGATTGTTGCCAACCATGATGTCATTGAATGTCGCTCTTACAGTTGAGCTTCCGTAAATGAGGGGATTGAGGAAGCCCAGAGTGGATTTACCCTCGTTGATACGATAATCGTTGATTTGAGAGATGAGCGCTGCCCAAGCAGGACTTGATGCAGAAGTGCCGTAAGCTCGTATAGTTGAGCCATTAATGATGATATCGTAGTACTCGCCAACCAAAGCGACATCTGGATATCCTCGACCACCTTCCTTGTAGTATCCATTGAAGGAGCTGTCCAGGTTTCTGCTGATGTAGCTCTTGGTATCGGCACTCTGGTAATACGGGGCATCGAAGTGCCAGGAGAACCCGCCGCCAGTAGACCCTCCATGCTCAAAGAAGGCGGCCTGCTCGCCCCCGTTTGAGAATTGTGTGGAACCAACAGCGGTAACGTACGGGCAGGAGGCTGGAAAATGGACATAGAAACCTTCCAAGCAGCTCGACTTGTTATTTCCACCGACACCAAAGTCGCCGGAAGAGAAGAATATGGAGATGCCACGAGATCCAGCCTTCATGAACTCGTAGCATATACGGTCAAGGTAGTAAGAGGAGAAACCCTGCTCCTCTCCGCCATATGAAGTTGAGACAGAGGTGGGCGGGTCAGTAGCAGAGTTAAGAAAGATACCCAGGTCCACAAACTCATCTCCAAATAGATTACCAGGGTCATAATTGGGACCGACAGCGTAGTACGTGACTGGGTTTGGATATCCAAGAGCGAGCGTGATTTGCGTATCCAAGTTGCCTTCCAAAGTGGCGTTGTTGGGTTGGTTTTTGGCTCCGTTGATTGAAGCGTCAATGAAGTCGGTTCCAGCGATGCTGGAGTCGTATTTTTTTCAGGAACTGGGCTGCATCATTATGACTAGCCGAAAAGTCGAGAAATCCGGTGACCGCAAGAGATGCCCTTCCCTTGCTAGTATAGTCGACATTGTAGTAGCTCTGAATGCAAGATGGAACAACGTTGCTGGGGTCACACGCAGTAGAGCTGCTGCTCTGGGTCTCAGCCCTGTGGCGTGCAGCCTGGGCTCCAATAGATTGGTGGAAGGATGTAGTTGGCTGAATAGTGTCGACATGGTCGTGGAGGGACAATGGAATCGAGTACTCGGTCGTGCGAGGAACCTCTTTCCCCGACACTGAATTGCGGAACAAAGAATACTGGGAACCGAGCATAGACTCTGCTTTGCTGACTGGCACCTTGACTTTAATTCAGTCAGGCGACGGTTGAGAGATGGAGCTTTCTTGGATCCCGTGTGACGAGAGCCACTGCTTTACCGAGTCAACAGATTCTTCAGAAGGACGCGTGTATGATTCCACGTCCTCTTTAGACAGCCATTTGCCATAATTTGGGCTCTTGGGGTTGGAGATGTCCAGCAACTTTTGTTCCAGGCCGTTAATGTTGTTCTGCTTGAGGGCGATGTGCAGGTTCAGGACGGTGTCGGGGTGGGGAGACCCCGTCGCACTCCATGCTGCGGGAACATTGATTTGCTCCTTAATAGAGGGCGGTCCGAACCTGGCGGTACGCTCTTCCAAAATCGGGCTGGCATAGGCAATGGAAGTGACACATGCCACAACCGTGGCTTTGAGGGAAAAGACCATGATGGACGAGAAGGAAATGAGAACAAGTTTGGACACTGGTTCTTCTGAAGACCAGGAGAGAGAGCTGGCAAGAAGCGACCTTATATACATTCAGACTGTAGACAGAGCTAACTCTCCATCTTCAGACTAGACACTCTCTGGATAGACCAATTCTTGAATAAGCACCTCCAGAAACGTATGATGTAAGGATCACTGTCTTTTCAACGGACTAACTTGTTCAAGCAAATATTTCAGGGTGCTAGCCCGAACTATGTGGGGTGAAAAAGGAAAGCTCAAAAGAGACAAAAGCAGACGTATTGCAGCTTCCCACTAGAGACTGCAGAGGAGCCTCATGACATTTGCAGACGAATGCCGGCGCTGTAGCCGATCACTTTTTCAGCTATCCGTTTCATGGCGGTCCCTCATTGGTGCCCACGATCAAGGCCGGCAGACAGACCTAGGATCAAAAAAGCAGCTCGGGTCAAGGGGTCGCCCCATTGGATGCCTGAGCATGATTCCCGGAGTCCGTTAAATGTCCGTGACCAACTCTGTCAACGCTGTAGTATCTCTGGGGAGAGTGGAGAATTTATAGAATTGAGGAGCATACTGGCTAGAAGCTCTATTGAGAGATGTAATTGACGCTGATATTGGGACCCGAGACAGCCGAGCTCCCTAGTGTCCCAGCTTGCTGGCAATACACGGCACTTCACGAGTCCACAAAACACGTGCGATAGGGCGCCTCGGGCGCGTTAGCTGTGCCTTACACATAGGCATGAGGTGCAATCCCGCACTGGCGTTTTCCCTATGACATTGTCGCTAACGTCTGATCATCGTTTTGCTTATCACAAGGCCTACTGGCTGGAAACCGATGCCGCCTTTATCCGTGCCGCAACTGCCGCAACTGCCGCAACAACCACAATCCAGTTGAAGGAAAAGGCTGTCGCAAGTACCGCAGGTTGGAGCCAATGATACCTTGATTGCCGATGATTTAACGCTTGTAGTAGAAGGCCTTTGCCTCCAGGAGGAAGGTAGTCCGTACAATCGGCAACAACGAATGATATAGCAAAGGCAACTCTAATACTACTAGATGGCGGAGGCTGCGCTAAACAGCATGCTGCCCAAATAGGCGGGTTTGTCGGCTTCTTATTCAGGTTTGGTTTCCTTGACGCAGGGAGGGTTGGCGTTGTCCAACTGGCGAACGAAGAAGCCAGGGGCGCATAGGCCACGGCCGGCATCAATGCTGCTTGCCTCGGCTGAGTGCAATGACCGGAGAACTCATGATGACTTACAATAAAGCTCTCTACTGCTGGGGTTTATAGGCTCTTGTCCCTCTCTATTATGGAGGCTTTCAGGTGATAGACCAGGGTCGGTTCGCTTCATTGGCCTGGACACCAACATGACACAGATCCAATGTCTCGGAACCAAGGAAGACGGACGGGTTTGCAGGGATAGGTAATAATCCGGGGGCAACTACTAAGAGGCAGCGAGCTTTGAAACGGATCCCTTTCTACCTATAGCTATCTACCTAGCATCGCCGAGGTGCTTCTTAAGGAAGGGCAGGACTTGATCCAGCGCGGGCTTGACGGCCTCGGGCTTGTCGTAGAGCATGTAGTGCGAGACGCCAGGGACGACGACGATCTGTTTGTCCTTGGAGCCTGCGCGACTGTAAATCTCATGGGCATCGCGGTAGGCGCCAAAGCCGCCGGGTTTGTCGCCGGCGACGGCGATGAAGGGCCGTGTCATGAGCACCTCAGCGTGGCTGAAGGCATCCCATGCGAGCGCGGCGCTATTGAACGAGAAGATGTTACTGGTGGCACCGTTTGGCGCCTTGCCGCGATTGGTTTTGTAGTACTCGGTTGCCTCGATAACGTCGATGTCCGTGGTCATCTTCTTGGCCTCCTCGACCGTCGGGGGGATGGACTCGACGACGAAGCGCTTGGAGCCTTGGGCCTCGAGGGCGCGCTGTTTGGCCATCTTCTCAAGAGTGTCAACAGGGTCGAAATTGCCAAAGGCCTCCCTGTTGATGCGGCCATAGTTGACGGGCGTGATGCCGACGCAGCATTTGAAGCGGTAATCGGTCATGGCCGCGTTGAAGGCGTAGCCGCCGCCGCCGCAGATGCCGAGCACACCGATGCGCTCAGGGTCAACGTATGGAAGCGTTTGAATGTAGTCGACGACGAAGCGGAAGTCGGAGACGCGGAACCCAGGGTCCTCGATGAAGCGAGGCTCGCCTCCCGAAGCGCCTTGGAAAGAGGCATCAAAGGCGACAACGACAAAGCCCGCCTCGGCCATGGCCTTCCCGTAGACATTGCCTGAAGTCTGCTCCTTGCAGGAGCCAATTGGGTGCGCCGACACGACAGCTGGGTACTTCTTTTTCTCGTCGAAGTTGGGTGGGAAGTAGATATCGGCGGCGGTCTGCCACGCGATGTTTGGGATACTGACGGTCTTGATCGTTGGGGACATTATGGCAGTCGTCGGTGGTGTCGATGATTGGGGATATGCGTGCGGGACTTGTACCTGATGAGTCGCATGTGCTACTCAGCCCGCGCTTTTATATCCTCCATGCTTCGGTGTGTCCGATGGTTTCAGAGGGCCTGTGGGAATAATTACTATATGCGATTCATCGCAGACCAGAGCCAAGAGCCTCGGAGTTAAGCTTACGGAGTTAATTGTAAAGCTTTATTGTCAAGGTTTGGCCTCTGAGAACGGCCAGCCAGTGGCAATCCTGGCATAAATGTAAATCTCGAGATCTCCGACCGACGGGCCCGATAATGTCGGAGTGGGGCCGAAAAACAAGAGTAAGCATTAAAGCATATGAGTCCGTGTTCAGAGGCTCAACGGAACAGCCCACTGACGAATTGGTTAGAGACAATGAAAAACAAGAGCAAGTATTAAATCATATGAGCCCTCTCTTCCCTCATGGAGCAAACGCAGTACCCTTTCCTTTTATTTCTTTTGTCCCTGGTTTCCCAGTGCTTGTTTCGAATGCCTTCACGCACGCACCACACCATCTTGGGTACATAAAGCAAGCAGAGTGAGGCAGGATACGTCCTCGTTCTTGGACACTACCGCCTATTCCTTTTGATCATACTGTATTTTACAGGAGACATCTTGGGCAGCTGCTTCTATTTTCGCCTTGACGGCCGTTCTGCAGAAAATGTCTCAGGAATACCCAGGCGGCTTTC
The DNA here is from genome assembly GCA_024340765.1 of Tolypocladium cylindrosporum. NCBI lineage: Eukaryota > Fungi > Ascomycota > Sordariomycetes > Hypocreales > Ophiocordycipitaceae > Tolypocladium > Tolypocladium cylindrosporum. The sequence continues at coordinate 40,255 of JALHCC010000220.1, read as the reverse complement.
CCGCTGGGCACGGAATCTACCTCTTTGAACACAAAGGTTGGGAAACCATCAATCAGTAAGCAGAGACCCTGCGTCCCCAACTTGAATTCTTATACGAAACCTGTTCTCGAGGTGGAGAATTGACCGGAGACTTCCTCCAAATTGAGCAAGACTTTTCCTCTGTTCTCGATTCTCTCCTATCGACCAGTCATCTATATAACGCGGGAGTCGATTTCACGAACCTGTGCGGCCAGAGTTTTCCACGGGGTCATATCGAGCCCAGCCAGCCCTTTCGTCAGCTGACGAGGTTGGGTGATTTCTCTAGATCGTATGCAGAGCTCGTCGCGAAGAGCGCCAAATTAGGCAAGACGGACGAGATACTTCATCATGATCTAATAGCTTATCTCGGATGCCTTGGAGGGTATCGTCGGCAGTACCGGGACGGTAGAGGTTTGTCCCTGAAAATCCTGCACCGTCTGGGTAAGGATCAGATACGGGCCATTCTCTGCCTTACCACCATGACCACGGTTTACCTTGTAGCCTCGGTAGTTGGGTCAGAGCCTGTGCTGGAACACCTAATCAAGTGCATTAACCATCTCTGGCCGGCGGTCCAGAGTCTTCTGGAAACTGGTGAAACAGGCTATAGAGAGCCATTTATATCTTTGAGAGATACAGACAGCCTGCCGCCGTCGTATGATAGCCTCTTTCGCTATTGAGTGTCCACGAGGCTTCACGTCCCTTACATCTCATGAATACATGTATCTGTATCCACATAGAACATAATACAGCCACTCGCACCGAGTGTAGCCAGATGCTTTCTGACGGATATGACGTGTCCACATGCCACTCTCCATGTCTCCCTAGGGGGCATAGCGCCGAGACGTAAATTGTACCCCTCAGGTTGGAGCAATACCATAGAATAGTACCGCAGCTGACGTGGGATTTGGGCCGGGCTGTTGAGAATAAGCAGAGAATTTTGTGTGCAGTCAGCTCGAACAACCGTTGTACAGACATATATTGACAGGCAAGTCTAGTACTGAGGTTTGCAGAAGTATGCCTTGCAGTGTGACAACAAAACCATCTCTCAGCCCTTCCGTCAATACAAGCGTTAGAATGGGAACTCTGGCAGCGATGTGCACCCGGAGAGGCCTACAAAGCTCACGCGCTACTACTATATTTCTGATACAAGCTCTGACAGGTGATAATGGTGACGAGGATACATATCACGTTAGAAGTGCTGTTGTGTCCACCAACATGGAATCAGGCCGGATGTGCCACAGCTTCAGAGGGCTGAATCCATGCAGTGAGGCGGCGTCAGCCCCAATTTAGGTTGTTACCTGCTGCCCTCAATCCATGCAGTAGCCAATCAGCCGTCAGCTTAAGCACGGTCGCGATAAATTTGGCATCACTAGTGCTGAGCTGGGCTCACCAGCTGTTCAGTGCAGAATCTCACCTCACTTTTCACAGCCTCATCGCCCGGCCGGCTGTTCGCCCTGCCGAGAGGCTATACGAATTGAAGAGAGCCATGGCAATAACGTGTCGTGATAGTAGCAAGCCTCCGGGACGGATACATAAGGAGGCGAATATCTTGAGAAAAACTCACCATTACCATCAATAGCTCAGTTCACTCAAGACATCCATCACGACAATCACTCTCAAGTTTCAACGGTCAACAGCTCCATCTCAAGACAACTTACAACCTCTTATATTTCCAAAATGCATTCTTTCGGAGCATTCATTCTCTCTTTAGCTGCTGTGGCCACTGTTTCCGCCGCCCCAACTGCCACAACGGCGAGAGATGCCTCCAAGACGGATTCTCTCACCGGTGTAACCCACTCTGTGGTCGCCGGCCTTGGTGGTCTCCGCTTCGACCCGGACAACGTTGTTGCCGAGATTGGCGACATTGTGGAGTGGCACTTCCTCCCCAAGAACCACTCCATTGCGCAATCCAACTTCGCCGAGCCCTGCCAGCCCCTTGCGGACGGCACTTCCTTCTTCTCTGGCTTCAACTTCGTCACGCAGCAGAACCAGGCTCCCGACGTGTTCCAGATTGTCGTCAAGGATAAGAAGCCCATCTGGTACTACTGCCCCCAGCAGACGGGCTCTCACTGCCAGAAGGGCATGGTGGGCGTCATCAACCAGAACTTTGACAACCCTGCCTTCAGCCTCAGCAAGCACCGGGAGCTCGCCTCCAAGACAGAGGTGTCTGTCATCCCTCCGGTGCAGCAGGGTGGCAAGGTTATTCCCAACCCTAACCCTCTCGGTGGCTTCTAAGCACTGCCAATATTGGATTCATCTTCTCTGTATATCGAGCTTTGGGCGCATCACTTTGGCATAAGAGCGCGGGATCTTAGGTATGGGATTTGGTGTTGGATACATAGAATGTGGGATTTGAGACCAGAAAACTGTTGATGCTTTCACGGGTCTGGCTACGAAATCATCTTTTCAACATAGGCATTCTCCCAATAGAAGTACTCCTGAAGACCTAAACACATCCGAAATGTTTTCATGGCTTCACTGGCCACCCACTATCACGTCACGCATGCGTGTGCTCCACCCCATACGACAGCTAGCCCCCAGTATTCGCGATGCCAACTATTCTCATGGGCCGCCTTTGCCAGAGAAGGCCGCCCAAAATGCCCGGACGAGTTCTATTTCCTATACCACATGCGAGTGATTTTAGTCCGTCTCATCTTCGACTGGAGCTGAAAAACGCCATACAAGAGAGCCTCTGCAGTTGGCGGACACCCCGGGACGTATATATCCACGGGCACAATACGGTCCACGCCCCTGACCACCGAGTAGCTGTAGTGGTAGTATCCACCCCCATTGGCGCAGCTGCCCATGCTTATCACCCATTTAGGATCTGGCATTTGGTCGTAGCACTGGCGCACTGCCGGCGCCATCTTGTTCGTAACGGTCCCGGCGACGATCATCACGTCAGCCTGGCGGGGAGACGCTCGGAAGATGATGCCCAGCCTGTCCTGATCGTATCGCGGCATGGAAACGTGCATCATCTCGATGCCGCAGCAGGCTAGGCCAAATGTCAAAGGCCACAAAGAGCTCTGGCGTGCCCAATTGACGATAGAGTCGACAGTGGTCCTGCGAATGTTTACCTGTTACCCAGTGCCCCCGATGCTTTGGTAGGCCAGGATAACTAGGGACCACAGCGGATGTGTTCACTTACAGCACATATTCCACGGCAGCCGAATCCTTCTTCCTCTCTACCAGTGCTGATACCTCGCTATTCTTGGCTGCAGAAGATGTATTTTTCGAGACAGGCTTGTTTTGAGCGCTTTGTGTGGAGAGCGGCCTTCCATTTGCGACGTTTCCGACGAGAGGCCGTCCCGACAGACATCGAATGGCAGGCGGAAGGCCGACACGGCGACGAACTATAAGCCAAGTAAGTAGCATATCCTCATTTATATGGAAAGTGTATGGATTCCTTGGGGGGTTGTCCAGAAGGTGACGTACACGGCATCGTAGAGCTCAATGGCATTGTGTCGTAGCACCGACGGCGTTTCTAGAGGGCAGAAAAGCCAGTTTCCAGAGCACTTTGGAACAAACCAAGCGCAGTCAATTATCGTCCAGTTGGCACTGCTCCGGCGTAAACAGAAATGTCCGACTTGTTTCGAGTCTATGGCACTTGCAGCCGAAATGAGGTTGACAGAACAAAAGTCGGCGAACATTGCAAACGTCTTGGCCCCAGCTGGCAGTTATACGGGAAACTTATTTGCAAAAGAATTATGTGAGTGCCAGTGTCTGTCTCGGGTCATATCCTCGACGCAGTGTCAGCGAGCCCGCAGGAGCTGCTGACCCCCATCGGGAATGGTCGGGCTGCCATGGTGAGAACCCACCCGGCCCAGCACTTCATCGTCGGACAAAACCCACCTCCTACACAAGCCTGATGTCCGTCAATTCAAGCAGCGTCCGCAACACCCCGTCGAGCCAGCATCAATGCTATTAGCGGGGAGCTCAGCGGCGGTCAAGGCTGACACGGCCGGTTCCGCTGTAAAGGCCCATGTGTGCGCAACGTGCGGCAAGCAGTACCAGCGGAACACGCACCTCCGTCGACACGAAGCCACCCGTAAGTTCGCCATCTTTTGGGCAATGAATTTCTTTTGGGATCTTGTAAACACACCTTTTATGCTTGAAGAAGGTGACAAATTGACGCCTTTGGGTCGGCATTTCCACATGCCTGCTCTTGCTCCGATGCCACCAGACATCCGCACATCCACCGCCACCAAACCAAAGTGGTGGTCTTTCTTGTTTCTATGCCATCCTGATAATTCTAATAGATGTCGAAACCTTCCGCTTCAAGTGCCAATATTGCCAAAAGCCTTTCGCCAGAGGGTGTGTCTGCTCGAACCCAGATTGGAGGCGCATGCGCTGGCTGACCATGAACCAGCGATGTATGCCGCAAGCATTCCCTCAGCTGCGCCAGGAACTACGACCAGAACCAAGTCCGGGAATCCCGCCGCGGCCAGAAGCCCCGAGCATGCGAAGCCTGCTTCCACAGCAAGCTGTCGTGCGACAAGGGCAGCCCCTGTGGGCGCTGCGTGACGCGGAACCTAGCCTGTCGCTTCCGCGGCTTGCCAGACATCAGTACACCGGATTACAAACACAATGATCCTCCAAATGTATCGCTGTATAGCAGCAGCACGAGCCAATCAGATGCTGAAATGTCCTTTCTGAGGGTTTTGACGAATCCCAAGGCGGAGACTATGCTGGACTGCTTCGCTAACAACCAAGTCGTCAACGAAAATATTCCCGAGATGGATCTAGACATGGAACCGACCGAGGACAGCTCTCCGCCGTTGAACGAAGAGGACCTTTCTTTTATTCCTTGGGCATTTCCTCCATTCTTCAACGGCCAAAGTGACGACTTCTCCCACGACATTGACAGCTTCACGACGTCTCGGGACGCCAACCCATCGGTTCCCGCCTTGACAGCCAATGGATTTGGCGTACTGGAGCGGTTTTCCAAAACCATCATCCAAGCACTGAGTACTCTGCATTCGCATCTTTCCGCCATCGAGCCCTCCTACAGCAGGGCGTTTGACCCCATAGTCGCACAGTCAGTCTTTGCGCCGCACAACCTGCGAAAGTTCACGGCTACTTTCTTTCGGCTCAGTCACATCTACGTTCCCGTAGTTCATATGCCGTCATTTGGCTCCGAGGATACATCGACGGCGCTGCTTCTCGCGGTGGTGCTCGCCGGCGCCACGCGATCACCGCCACGGGACGACGCGCTCTCTGCAAAGGGCTTCCTCCGACTTGCCGAGGAGTACGTGTTCCGGCATCTGAAGGATCTAATGTCGAAGGACCTAACTCCGACACGTTCCGTGGTGGAGGCTCTGCAGGCGGCACTTCTCATTCACCACATCCAGTTCTTGATGAACAGCGTCGAGACGCGGCGCAGAAACCGGACTCAGCGACTCCCTGATTTGGTATCAGCAGTGCGCCGTCTCGACCTGTCGCAAATACGACACTCTGCTCACTCGACGCCGTCCCAGTTCATTCATGATGAGGCCTGTATACGGTAAGGACAAATCAGACCTCAATCGGCGGCGGGAGCCCTGTCCTGACTGCTAACGCTCTATAGGACCACGACGTGGATAACGCTCGCCGACTGGCATCAATGCGGAATGTTCCACGTCCCGCCAGTGACATCGATCCAGGAGATGCGATGTGACCTCCCGTGTCCTCGAGAGCTGTGGGATACACAGGACCTGACAGAACACGACATTGAACTGTACAGACAACAGAGGCTCCGGTCACCCCATTGCCTGTCTCTCAAAGACTTCACCGAGGCCCTGATGAGCGAGCATTGGGGCGGTTTGCAAATGTTTCCTCTTGACTCCATCACGCTCTCTGGCCTGGAGCTCGCCATTTTCGGCAAGTAGCCAAGCTTCCTCTTTTAACAATACATGTACTAACAGTTACTAGCTATAAGCTCCGTCGCCGCATCTGCCCACCTAATGTCTACCCTGCCACTCGTTTCGCCATCCATCCTCAGGGCAATATCTCGCTGGCAAGCGCTCTGGGAAGCCGTAACGGCCGAGATTGACCAGGACTGCTTCCAGGTGACGGGCATGTCTCGGCAGTGCAGTGAGTTTTGCTATCTGCTTCAGAAGATCATCCAGGTGTCTCTGTCTGGGAGTAAGCTGCCGCCATATCTGGAAAGGGTAGGGCACGACTCGCTCGCCGAGTTGTACAGCTTCATCCTCGAGCACTAACCGATGATCTCGATTGGGAGAGAGCATCGCGCAGTGCTGTGTACGTTCACAGAAACTCCATTCACATTCACCAAGACACAACTCTACTTAACACTCAAGCTTCAGGCTCCAACAACGCGTCATATATTAGAAGTTCCCATGATTACCATAGTCAAGCAGCCTATATTACAACAAATAAAGAGTTCAATGGGAGCCAAACGCTGTCTATCGTATGCTCATAAAGCAGCGATCTCAAAACCGTGAAGTTCGCCATCCTACATCCCGCCCATCTCGCCATGACCAGCTAGCACACCACGTTCGAATCCCGCACCTCCTCCCGTCCCCTTTCCGCAGCCACCTTGACGCATGCCCCCCTGCCAGCGCGGACCTCAAACACCGTCTCGAAGCCCTTCTTCATCGCCCTCCCCACCTTGTGCATCTCGCCCCCCGGCCGCCCCATGCAGACGACCCAAGCCTCCACGTCAGTGGCTCCGTTCCACGAGACGTATCCCCTGAGCAACTTGTCCTCGCCGTCGCCGTTATGCACCTCAATCACCAGCGACGGGTTCCAGTCTTGCGGGGTGGCGTGCCACTCGGCCTTGAAGGCCCGGTAGGTTTGCACCTTGTCGTCAAGACCTACGCGCCCCTCCCAGAGGAGGGCGCTGCCTTCGTGGGCCGGGCCGTACTCGCGAACGACGGGGGATGGACCGTAGCACATGAGCTGGTTGCCGTTGCTGAGCGCCGCGTCATAGCTCCCTTGGCTTCCGCTGTAGAATTTGTTCGAGTCTTGCAGGTCGCGCAGGACTACGGGCGGCCGCTCAGGATCCGGCGGGAGGGGGAGCTCGAGGAGAAGCCCTCGCGTGGGCATCGTCCCGTTGTCCTGGACCATGTTGTGGTTGTCAAAGACACTGATGGTCATGCTCTTCTCCGTCACGTTGTGCGCGCGTGCGTCGTGCTGCCATCGAAACATGCCATGCTCTGGGATTGGACTGAAATCGCCGCCATCGCCGCTCCCACTGAGCTTCCAGATGACGTGGCCATCCTGGCCAGATATCAGATAGCAGGCCCACATGTGACGACTGTTGATGAGGAAGTTGTCGCCCAGCTTCTGGATGGAGTTGATGTGGAAGAAGTCCCAGGCTCTGCTCACCGTGCCGTTGCCCATGTAAGATTGGACCGGCAGGTGGGAGGTGGTGATTGGGATATGGTCGAGGGCGCTCCAGCTGAAGAGGATCTCTCCGGTCGCAATGTCCATCTCATAAAAGAGGCTGTCCATCGCCCATCCGTCTTGCGGGCCGTCTGCGGCGCGCAAGTCCGTCGGAGTGTTGTTGTATGCCGTCACCAGAATGGTGCCTTGAGGCGTGACGACATGCTCGTGGTAGTCAATGAGGCCGGGTGCTTCGCGGTCGCCGCCGAGAACCCAGTTAATGCTCGCATGCAGGTCAATGACGGTTTCATGGTACTCTTCATCCAGGAGTATGATCTGGCCATATCCCCGCCCGATTGTGGTCTCGCCCTGCCAGAAGGTAAGGTGCGGCTTGCCCGCGATCTCCTGCACGCGAAGGCCGTTCGTCCCATGAGTCTCATTGTACGCATACACGAGCTCATTGTCCGACGTCATGACAAACGGCGCGCTCTGCTGGATGCCGTGATCGCCGCCGCGCCCCTTTGGCGTCATGAACAGGTACCCGTCCGCCAGGCCCGGGCGATTGACCGTGATGGAGATGTTGGGCGGCATCCATGGTGAGCTCTTGAAGACGCGATACGGCCACGACTCGGGATGCTCTGGCCGCAGGACGTGGACATATGCGGAGGAGTTGAGGAGAGGTAGTGAGTCGCCGCCAAACGGGCTGCGGATGAGAGACTGGGAGCGGAGGCGGAGAAGGACATAGATGACGAGGAACGCAGAGAGGCCGCTCAGCGCTGAAACCCACCACCGCGGAGATCCGATCCGATAAGTAGGCTTCATGGGCGATGCACATGCACAACGTTGCCGCGTCGGTATTCTGCGGCCAATTTGTTGGCAGTTCAATATCAATCAGATCAAGAAGTAATAGCGAATATTGGCAGACGCCGACTTGGGCCCCTGATTTCCCATGACGCCACCAAGCTTCTAATTTTCTTTGGAGGGCTCTCTTTGCGCATGCTGCGACGGGTATGGGACCTTCACTTATCGTTTACCTCATTGCCCGGGTTTTTCGGCTATAAGGTTTATTATTCGAATTAATTGATCGCGGCGATATTGCAGGCCGCCCATGCAAGAACGGTCTAGGAAATTACCGGGGGCGCACTGATCAATCCCAGATTCCAACACTGAAGGGTGAAAAAGTTCTCACTGCCTCAAAATCCGTCTGCTCGCAGCCACACTTCGCCGTTGGCATTGCTACACGCGTTACAATGGGTTGGCGAGACGAGTGGCCTTCCATGCCCGATGGCCAACCGCATGATGGTAGGCACATCTTGCCTCTGGTCCTAGCCGGCAAGAGCCCGTTCAACGGAGTTTGGGACGTCCGACTCCTAATCCGGGAGATCGAAGAAAATCTGAGAATAAAGGTGTCAGATATCCCCATCATCGAGAAAGGCTCCAACAATTATGTGAGTGTGTCGCTGCATAACCCGATGCGAACAAATACTGAGTCATGCCAAGGGCTTTCAAATCCAAACCTCAAACAAGCGCGACATGGTTGCTCGCCTTGCTCGTGGCGACGTTAACATGCCCGACTTTGACGGCTTCACGATCGAGGTCCAGGCTCCGGAAGCTCGCTTCGAGAGGGCTGTTTACGATTTGTTGCGCCCCGAGCTAGACATCCGTGCCTCTTATCTGCTCTATTCCCGCGTGCCGATTCGGTCCCCAGGCCCGAAGCTCGCCGTACCTCACGACCTTGCTGGCCGCCGGCTGTTTATCTTTGAGAAGTCCGAAGGGGTGACTAATGTATGGACGGATCTCTGCCATGACCACAAGGTATGAGCGATGCAGACTACGTCCTTATAGGCTGTATTAGCGCTAAATATCGGAACTAGCTCCTCCTCCTCGACCAACTGGCATGTATGCGCGCAGCATTGTTCCGCTATGATCCGCCTCATGAATTCGCTGCCAAGTATCTTCTCGAGCGCTTGTTTCAGTTCAAACCAGACTCGCTGTCCATGCCTGTCGCTCCTACACGTGAATTCTGGATGCACGTGCTCGAGTCCAAAATCGAGGCAACTATCCAGAGCGAGGGCAAAATGATTGGATGGGAGAGCGACGAGGAGACGGTCGGACCCGTTGCCCTGGCGGCTAAGCAGTCTCTCCTGCGTGCAATTCCGCATCTGCTGCCGCTGGATACTCCCGACGCATCTCTCTACAGGCTCGTTCTCGAACACGGCGACTTCGGCATCCATAACACGACCATCACGAAGCAGGTGAGCGGCGAGCCTCTCGTGACGTCTCTTTTCGACTGGGAGACGGCATGCATATGGCCTGCGCTTCTCTCTGATCCTCTGGTGGCGGCCGGGCCCGTGAACTTGGTGGCGGACGAGGACGGTGGACCTTCGGTCACACGGCTGCCGAGAGATGCGACTTGGGCTGACCTCGAGACATATGCAGTATGGGCGAATTATTATATAAGGGTAACCTAACCTATCAACAACTTCACCCATCAATTGAACATGCCGTGTGACTGAGAAGGAGACTAACGACTATCACAGAGCCTTTATAGTAAGGAGCCGGGCTACGAAACCGCCATACGGGCGGGAAAAGACTTCCGCCACCTGTGGTTTGCTCTGCGAGACTGGCGCGGAGGCAATTCAGAGGAATTTTTTGGTGCGCTGGGAGCATGGGCCGAGAAGCGGACGCGAGAACTTGCCGGCGGTGTTGATTGATTCAGGTAGTTGTGGTCGACATGCGGTCAGCGGTGCATCTTCAGTCAAGTACCTAGAATACGCAGAGCTTAGTGCCAATAGCACAGAGGGAGCGAGGCACGCTGGCAATCAAAAATTTTGTCGCAATTTGTCCCTCGATATCGCGGCATGGATGGATCACTCCCGCCGGAACTCGACCTTCAAGCGCTTCGTTACTATCACGATATGCGTTGCATCGAGAACACGGCCACCAGGAAGCACTAGATCTATAAGGGTAAAAGCTAGATACTGGCCACGGCAGTATGGACGTAGAAGTGCCTTAGATAGGCGGATACCTCGGAGCCGGGTTCTGCCAGGTAGTATAATATCGTTTGCGGTTCCTTCTAGTCGACCCTAAGAAACACGATCGCTTCGCCAGTAGTTAGAAGACTATACTTAAGGCCCCCCTTAATTATATTTAATAGGTCTACGTAATAGCAGATGCCTTTAGCCTGTCCGCGTTATATTCTATAGAAGTTAGAATAGTTTTTAACTTTCAGATCTACCTTTCCTGCCCTGCTATCTTCTCTTGTCAGTCCTTCTCGTGGCTTCCAGCTACATCGCTACCGACGGCTTCAATGAGAAGCGCGGAATTAGTCTCCCAATGAGACATGCGCAATCGTCAGCCACAATTGATGTAATGGCAACGTGAAATCCGACCTTCGCTTCGCCAGTGATGCCACATTCAGCACTTTCTCTGTGCTAACTTGCTTCTTCAAGGACCTTTTGCTTTAGACTGTGCGGATTCGGCTAACGTGTTCGCCAGCGTTGATCGCGAGCCGAGGCGTTGGCTGCAAGCCGACCGCTGAAGTTAGCTCACGACGCTCCCAAAGACATTTAAGACCATATTTCAGCATTTGCGCATAGGGGCCAAGCCAGGTTCAACCCCTCGGCCCAATGACTCGTCATGAGGCTTTGTATGTGCCATGTATTCCATACCACTGGCAATTCTGTCCGCATTATTCTAATCCCCGCTGTGTCGGCGATTGGAGACATAAGACACGTCAAAGAGACAGTGAAATCTAAAAGTACAATGCAAATACAATAAGTCGAAGGGCATAAGATGCAGAGAAAAATCAGACGCTCAATGCAAGCCGCTCTCACCCGTCGCGGCCATGTAATTCTGACAACTGACGAGGATCTTAACCTGGTCGCCAACCTCGTCCAAACGGCTGAGGACCTTTTTGTTTCCGTCCACAAAGTTCAGGATCGAGTACGGGATCCTCGTCTCCCTGCAGAAGTCCTTCACCATGGCCTGTACCCTCCGGAGGTTGTGTCGGGGCAGTCGGGGGAACAGATGGTGAATGGCTTGGAACTGCAGGCCACCGTGGATAAAGTCGAGCCAGGCGGGGCAGTCGACGTCCATGGTGGTTCGTAGCTGTCGCTGCGGGAAGGACTCGTCTTCGCCCAGGTCAGACGTCGACATTCCCCAGTGGGAGAGGGTAATCTGCACGTGCAGGGGCATCGTGACGATGTGCGACACCAGCACAAATGCCACGCGCGTGTACCAGTCCGGCAGCGTGCGCAGGAGCAGCACGTATCCGAAGATGACCCAATAGCAGGCCATGAAGGCGATCTCGGTGGGCCGGATCCACCACGCCTTGCTGCTGCCGAGACACGACGACCTGGAGGACAGAACGTGCAGCCAGGAGAGAAGGTAGAGGTTGAAGCGAGCGATGCCCATGACTGGGTAGTAGGTGTATTTCTGGTATGGGACCAGGAACTCGGCGGCGGCGTCCCAGACGAAGGTGAAGTCGTAGTAGCTAGAGTGCAGCGACTTGAAGAAGGAGGGGCAGGTGGCGAACAGGGGGAGGTTCTGGATGTCCGGATCGTGTTCCTGGGGCCAGAGTTAGCAGGCAACATTCATTCATGCATAGGCATGGCGTTGGGGGACCCACCGGGTGGTTGGTAATGAGATGGTGGACGTTGTGGCTGCTCTTCCACCATCCGATGGACAAGCCACAGCAGAAGTCAGCGATGAACATGCCGATGAGGGTGTCGTAAACGAAGACGCCCGTGATGGCTCGGTGGCCGGCGTCATGTGCCGTGAACATGATTTGGTGCTAGAGACGGTCAGCATGGCGGGCGGCGAGCGACAGGAGAAAGGCAGTGAACGAACCCAGAACAAGCCGAGAAAGAAGGCTGAGGTCAAATACCAGCCCCAGCTCAGGGTGAGGAGAAAGAGTCCGAAGAGGGTGAGGTAGCGGGCCATCTCCTTGCCGTACTCGAGGTACGGGCAGTCGTAGAGCCCTTGATCCTGGACTTGCTGGTGCAGGATTCGGTACTTTTCGGCGATGCTTGCCTGCACGCAAGGGTCCAGCGATGGGTAATCGCGGATGTCGAGGTATTTGCCCTGCTGCACCGCCCAGTCGGTGTATTCCTCGGGGGTCAAGCCGGCTCTGCCCCGGCTCGCGGTCGGCAGCGCCCCGGCCCCAGCGGTAGAGACGACGGGCTCGCATTTGACGTCGCCCTTGATGTCGTCCCGGCGCGACGGACTGCCTCGTGGCGTGCATCGCTTGGAGCACAGGGCGGTCCCCTGGCCGGTAGTCGCATGCTCCTTATCGTGGGAGGGTGGGCCGGCGGCCAGGGGGCACAGGGAGTTCCCGTCGACGGGAGCGACGACGGTTGGACGGTTGGTGATGGCGCCCTTCTCCGCATCGACTTGAAGCTCAAAAGTCTCCGGCGTATCCGGAGTATCGAGATGCTGGTGATAGGTGCCTCCCCTGATTGGCGGCGTCCTATTGGTCCAGGGACCCGTTGGCTTCCGGCCGATCCGAAATGCCTTCATGGTTTTGAGCGTCTTTTGCGAGTGGTACCTGCAGGAGCGGGCGTCAGCACGCCGTTGCAGAGGTATCGTTTAGTGCCATCACAGGGCGCGAGGCAAGGGGAATGCAATGGAGGGATGGGGCCCGCCTGATGCAGCAATTGGCGATGGAGGTATGTCTCGGGCAGGCAGAAAAGGGTAAAGGCGCGATGCAACCCCCATTAGAAATTTAAGCTTAAAACGAATCGTCTTTTACTTGTCTTTCCCAGGTTCTCGGATCGAGGGGCACGGGGAGAATGACATGCAAGGCATGGCATTGCATGGCACTCACGGCAGCACGAGGGAAGAGGAAGGGGGGCATTTACGAGGTGATCTCGTCGGTGGCATCTCTTCCGACCATGTGGAGGATGGCCAGACGGCCGCCCGGGTGGTTGCTGAGCCAGGAGTTGAGCTTCAGGACGCAGTCCTCGAAGACGACAATGATGTCGCCGTTGGCGATCATGGCGTCGACGGCCTCCTGCGACAGGATCTGGTCGCGGCCCATCTTTTCAGACGAAGCCATCGCGACGTTTGGCCTGCGGTAACACGAGTTATTCGGGCTGTCGGGCTGGACTAGGCGGCTGCGGCGTGGGCGCGGAGGAGCGTCTTCGGCGGCTGAGCTGGTCGGTTCGGGGAGCGGGCGGGTGTTGCAGGTCGTTCGCTTCGGTCCATCCCAGAACACGGCGTCGTCGGGGATCGCGCGATGGTGTCGAATCTTCAGGCAGCCCGCTGCTTGCTGACGATAAGGTGCTGATGCTGATGTTGTTCCCAGGAGGTACCGCACATTTTAATCCATCGCGAAGGAGGAAGCCCGTCGACAGGGAGCGGCCAAGGGCAAGGCAACAAAGGTACGGACTACCTGGGTACTTGGCACGAACGCGTGTACACCGTGCGCGCACTTCAGGGGCTACGGCAGCCAACAAACGAAATCTCTTCCGGACGGCTAGCTGCATTGAGAGCTCCAGGGACAATCGCAGCAATTGTGGGGTGGAAGCAGCCGACGGACAGGAGAGAACGGGTCGAGGTTCGTTGTAGCGCTCGCAAGCGCAGCGCTCCGGAGTCAGCGTCCCTGATCATCGCGTGCGCCCCCAGACGCCGACCCGCTGGCAGCCACTGGCAGGCACCGCACAGCAGCCACGGGCGCCACCCGTCGTCATCGCGGCGCCCCAGCGACGGCGGACGGGTACAGTGCGCGACGCAACGCCGGCAGCGCAGGATACAAGATGCACCCGTCCATCCGCCATCTTCAGCGCCGGGCTGTGCAAGAGTCAGACACATCGCAATTACTCGCCCGCACCCGCACCGTCACCTGCCGCTTCCACTCGCCTGTTTGCCGTGGGATGGAGCCATTCCTCATGATACGACCGGCCGCCGCGCAGATATAAATGGCGCACCTATGGTAGGGGTCCCTTCTGGAAGTTCTGTGGACCTGCCCCCGGCTCGACTCCATCCCGCGCGTGCGTGCATCGCTCGAAGAAGCCGCGCCCTGATTCTGGACGGACGAACCACACCCGGATTGGCAGCTGCAGGCACAGGATAGGCTGTCTGGTTGGTACATACGCGTGTCCTGGTCCGGAATACCTCGCCGAGTCCCTTCTCGTGCTCGCATACCTAGGTAGGTAGGTACGCGTATTGCAGGCCGCTGCTGGTCCAGACATCGCCACGCGGGCCTCGGCGGCAGCGCCCTCCCCGATGCCTTGGGAGGCCGCACCACCCCGGTCTGCCCTGACCGTGTGGAGAGAAGTCGGATGACCCAGGGCACGGGGCAAATGGTGATCCTGGTTCGCGCCCCTCGAAAACATCCCATTCCTGCCCTCGCGCTCACACCATCCCCAGCGCGCATCAAGGCTGCACCGAACGACGGGACGGGCCCAGACTGATGCAATCAGGTCGCCAGCGTTGGCAAGCAGTCTTGCCAGACTTGGCAATAATACGACAATGGTGGCCAATGATAATTATGGAGGTGCCAGCTGCAGCCACCAAGCCGTAGCGCAGCCACCAGCGCTGCTGCAAACACTGGCCAGGAGATTAAGCGACCCCCGAACCCCGTCTGGTAAATTCATCACCTTCAGCCCCGGCGGGTTGCATTCCAGCACTTTTGTCCAGTCTGGACCCGGGCGCTTTCACCCGCTGAGGATCCAGATTACGAAGATGCCAAGCTTGAATTCCCATGTTTCAGGATCTGATGTCTGCAACGGAGCTGCCTGCGCAACATGGCATGCATTCGGTGTCGACGCCTCAGGTATTGCGCCGATGTTACGGAGTTTTTCTGCGCCTCAATGACCGTGTTTGCGTTCAATGCGCTTCCTTCCATGGTGCCACTTTAGGACGAGAGTTTCGGATGCCCACGATTTATCAAACGATACGAAGTACCCTACCGAATACGAATACTCGCACGAAGTACTTCGTACAGCCGCACTGATCTGTCCACAGTGCGAAGTACAAAGCAGTCCGTACTGATAGAGGCACACAGCCAGAATGGCCGTCACCTTTCAGTCGCTCTATCCGAGTGCCCCCCTTGCTACCCCTCCCAGCAAAAGGAGTGACGGGCGCCGACCCTGACGAGATGTTGCGAGCTGCAACATAAAATTTGGCCAGGTTTGGAGTACGGAGTCGCCGAGAGTTCTTGCGAGTACGGGTCGCGCCGCTGGATCATCCAAGAGCTTGTTCTGGCCAAGGAAGTCGAGCTCCACCTCGGTGCCCACTACCTTCGCCTTGGACGACTGCTCGTGCACGTTTAATAAAGCGTTCCGCCAGCGACTTGATCGGACAGCCACATTCGGGTACCGATCGTCTGGGGATCCTGTTGGAGACCAAGGAATCGGAATGCGACACTCGCGACGGGATCTATGCACTCTTGGGGACGGCAGACGACACTGCCCGGGATATGCTCCCCGTTGACTACACGATGGGGGACTTTGAAACTGTAAAGCAAGTTGATGAAGCTCACCAGGCGTCCAGCCCTATCTACTCTTAATGTCGGCGCCACGTATTCCGTGGTGGTTCGATATCCACACCGTTGACGGAGCAAAATTACAGAGTTGAGGTGTCCGATGAATTCGAAAGGTTGACACGGTGACCTTGTACGGCTACCAACGCGGCTCTGCCCCACGATGCTCAAATCAACAATGTTTCGGGGCCAAGGCGCCTTCATGGGATCCAAGGCCTTATGGGGATCGTCCCACCAGAGGCCAGGGACGGAGATTCAGTATACTCCGTTTGTGCAATGTAGACATTGTGATCCGCAGGGTTCAAAGGCCGATGGATGATTGTCGGACGCGCCGACAAAAGATTCCGATGCGCTCAACTATGACCCGGACGCGCCGCTTACCAGGCGGGAGACGGACTTTAAGCAGCTCCGACGAGAAGCGTTTGAGATTATGATGAATTTCAGGCTTGATAGACTTTGGCACTAGCTTGGTGTTCCAGGTGCAGGTGAGGGCTTCATATTTTGGATTGCTGAAAAGGTGCGGTTGATTTCATTGCTGGTTGAACTGCAGCGTAGGATGACCAGCGCTCGCAGTGAGTTGGTGTCTGGGCCCGGGGCCTGGGGGCTTGGAATCAGCGGGTCGTATGAAAACTTGTTTAGGCGCGTTTCGGGACTCTTCGAGGTGCCTAACAGCACCACTTGAGAGTGAGGACATCACTTTCCGAACAAACACTCCGAACAAACACGAGCAAACACCACCAACCAGCTCATGGCAGACGGTTGAGCACAAATTGATTGAGAGCACCCAGCTTTGGAAGATTGGGGAACGAACATGGTCTAGTACGAAGCAAAGACGGCATAATTCCGTCCGACAGCGGTCAGCAATGCAGGTTGCGGGGTTTGCGCCCGCTGAAACTCCACCGTTCCCCAGATTCTCCAGTTCCACCACAGGGAAGCCCTGGTCCAACCTCAAACAAAGGTTGTTGCATCGTAAGCTCAATGGGCCGATATGGATGAGATACGCGCTTGCAAAGCAGTGCTCAAGATTGGGGGTCAACGGCTGCTTCACCCTCGCGCCCTGAACTTTTGGCTCGCCTCCATAAAGATCATCCCCTCCCGAACCCGTCGCCATCATGCTGTTGGCCGCACCCTGCTTCGCCATGGGTGGCAGAACTTGCCTGCTGCCTCTTTGGGTAAGACTACGGCCCCGCTCAGGTCCGCTGTCAGGCAGTCGTCCAGGTTCATGGTGATGTCTTGCTCATCCGTCTGCAGCTTGACTGGCACGTTGACGGCGCTGGCCTGCGGTGCCGACTTCGCGTGCAAGTATCTGGCTCTGCTGGCCCACTGTGATGAAAGGTGCGCTTAGCGAACAGTGCATATCGGAAAGCCAAGCTGCGGTGCTTTTGCAAATCTCTGAATCAACTGTCAATGATAGAGCCCACTACCTTGCTTGGCTTGGCTCGCATCGAGACTCTACCAAGTTTGGTGCGGCCAGCAAACTGCCCTTCTGTGGCAACTGGGAATAACAAAAGACCAATAAATTCAATAGCCCATGCCTACAGTAACGAAGTAGAGACCCCAGTCACTTCACAACCCTCCATACAACTCCCTAGATTCACGAGCCAATCGTGATGGCACCATCTTCCATCCCAACTGCTAATATCATTCCCTCATTGTCGACAGCTGGTCCTCGCTGATCTGCGTGGCGTCGATACCCGTGACATCAACCGATTTCCGGCCTACATCAACCGAGTTGTAGCTGGAGTCTTCGCTCCAGCTCCAGCGTTCTCATTCTTCTCAAAGTGACTTGTAGTGGCATCTGTAGATGCAGAAACACATTCGACTGGGTTGCGGCCAGTCTTGACATTGACCGCTGCAGGAGGTGGCTTCCACGTATGGCACACCAATGCAAGCCGAGCCATGCCGCTCTGAGAAGGGGCAGAGGCATTGTTTGGAATGAGCCCCTTCGCAGTTGGCGTTCCTGGCAGATCAGAGGAAGCCTTGATCCTGGACATGCCGCCATTCGCGGTCGCACGGTGCAAGATTCGCAAGGCGATCACAGGGGCGAGGTCATACCGGAAGATTACGTCTTCAAGTCCACTACCGAACCCGTCAAGGATTCGGATGGCGGAGTCGTCCTCGCCATCTGCAGACCAAAGGCAGCATTGCAGTAGCTCGTTACGAGAACGACTCATTTGACAACGCGGTAAAGATCCAGAGGAAGCACATCGTCCGGACGATCATGGACTGCAAACTGTACTCAAGCAGCCATCTATCTACCTGCGACTGCCTCGTTGCTGTCTTCCATCTCGGGCGTTCTATCAACCACTATTAGCAGTATATTGTTTTTAGGTCAATTGGCAGTGACCTGTCTTCTCTCTCATTTCTAGACCTGGGCTATGGAGAGCCCACCACGGCAAATCTAATGACAGTCCCCGTACGCCACCCCCGGGCTCATTGTCTCCTACTCATCCGACCACCAGAAAGAGCGTAATCGCCACATAGTAACTCTCTTGGTTGTCGCTGTCATTACATCCGCCCTCGTGATACTCTCAGAGTCGCAGCTTCGGGGCAAATACGCCTGTCTGCATCGCTGTCGCTTGCGTCTATGCCACATACCCGCCATCGCACGCCTGGGTTGCCAATAATTTCGGCAATGAGACGAATTGAACTTTCACAATGAGATTAGTCACTATGGGAAACATAGGCAGCATTGGGGCTCGTTTCTGTACCCCTCGGTGGACGCGGGCAGTCTCGGAAGGGCTATCTGGCATGCATGGCTCTGGCGATTGCAACGGCTGTGCTATTTCTAGATAATAACTTTGCGCCGAAAACGACAAGCAATTATCGAGACAATGGAAGCTGGTTCCAAGTGCTGTGCGGATGTCACGGAGCTGGCCGAGGTTTATAGGGGCTAGCCAGAAAATGCAAGTTGCTCTTCGTTTCTGGGCACATGCAAGCGTTAAGCCGCCAACAAATATGAACCTTTTTCAGGCAACAGTGCATTGAATTTGGACTGCCAGTCTACGACTGGTCCGTGATAAAAAGCTGGTCGCTCGGATCTCTCCTTACGGGGCTTCATCCCAAGAACCAGCCCGAAATGGCAAAGTATGAAAGCCAATCGACCGCGGGAGGGCGCCGGTGCTCCCGGCCGCCACACGGCTCCATCTCCGCGGGGAGCTCCCTCAATTTCAGAGGGAGACAGATAACACGGATTCATGACTTGCCCAATGTTAGATATGCAGGGAACCTTCCTTTCGCCTCCACACCACGGCGAGATTGGTGGCATGATAATACCCAGGAGCGAACCTGGTCGAAGCCGGAGCTTCCTAAAGAATCTTCGGTGTGGCGGAGAAAGTTGTTGGTTCCGTCACCATACTAGCGCCGCGTTGATGAGGCTCAGAGCCTTGAGTTCAACCCGGTAACGCCCCACGGCAGCCATTGTCCCTGACAGTTACTCGTAGCCATTAGGCCTGATTCTAATGTGATAGCTCGGCCGACTCCGGTGTTCCTAGTCTCAATGTGGAAGCAACCTTGAGCGCTGAAAAACTGTCCAAGCGGGCGGTCTGGTCGTAGATAAAACTGAACTGATCCCAGTTGATGTCGAGTTGTCGCGTCACACACCGTCTCCTAGAACCCCACGACAAGTCGCGGACACCCTCATGAAAAGGGTTACAATGAGACTCTTGAACAACGCTCAATGCTACCATGGCTTCTTGCAAGCCGTTCTCCTCGTCGGAACGAGCGCCATGGCCGCAGGTGGCCACCATCGATCCAATACGCCGTATAGTCGATCCGTGGTCGAGCAGAGTGCCGTGACTTCGTGCAATGTTAGCATCACCGGCATGCCTGACGACGCATGGGACTCTCACCTCCACGTCATCGACCCTGTCCGGTATCCTCCTCTACCAGACGCCGAATACAAGCCAGGGGTGCACACGGTTTGGGACAACGCCATATTCGAGCACAGCATCAGTTGTGAGCATGTGGTCATGGTGCAGCCTTCTATTTACGACACCAACAACACGCTGTTGATCCAATCGCTGAGAGCGTACGGGCCGGATCGAGCCCGGGGGGTTGTGGTGTTCGATGTCGCAAACACCACCCAGGCACAGCTCCAGGAGTGGGATTCGATTGGCGTTCGTGGAGATCGCATCAATCTGCAGAGCGACAATATCTCTGAGTCAACCGAAAAGCTTAAAGAGATGCTGCAGCAACATGCCGACGCCATCAGGCCGTTTGGCTGGGTACTCCAGTTGTACGCCCCAATGGAAGTCATCGCTGAGTTGGAGGCGTTCATCCCAACTCTCGGCGTCCGTGTTGCCTTTGATCACTTCGGCGACCCGGCCATGCCTAAGCCGTCGGGCAACCCGCAGAACCTCGATCCTTACACAATCAACGGCTTTGCTGCCCTGGTCCGCCTCTTGCAGCAAGGAGGAAGTTGGGTCAAGATCTCGGGCCCGTATCGCATGTCCAAGCTGCCGGGGCCGGATTACCGTGACATGGACCCCGTTGCTCGGGAGCTATTCCGTGTTGCGCCGTCGAGACTTGTATACGCATCGGACTGGCCGCACACGAGGTTTGAAGGATTGGACATTAAGCCGTGGACTGCTCATTTGCTAGACTTGACGGAGGGGAACAAGGAGTTACAACAGAAGTTGTTTAGGGAGAATGCACGGGAGCTATGGAGCTCTGGGGGACTTTCTTTATAGTGCGAGTACGAAGTATTCATTCCTATAAGCATTCCCTGTCATTGGTGCTGACTGGCTGTGTCATGTCTCTGAATTGTGCAGAAACAACCACCACTCCTTAATCATCCGAGCTAGTGATTCGCCAAGCCGAACTGTATGCCACAAGTACCTGTAAATGCATCTGTAAATAATCTAATCGATGTCTAAATATAGTGCAGTGCGTAAAAAGCTTCCTGTATTCTTTTTACATTCGGCCACGGCAAGTGCTAACAATATAAATCGGCCCGAGGTCTCCGTGCAAGTTGTGACTCCCGAGTCTTCTATGGCCCGTCCCGCCCCGTCCAAAATTACCTGACAGGAAGTAGATCTTACTGAAGATTATCGCGAGTTAAGGCTGGGGGCCATTGTGCGAACTTTTAACATTCCGTGCCAGGGGAAGAGTTTCCGCACCTGAATGAACCTAGTACTCTGGTAGAGATTCGCAAGAGGATGTACTGGTCGAGATGGTATCACGTAGTACGGGCACTGACCAAGAGAGCAGGGATAGTGGGCTTAGCCGTGCTTGCTACGATGTGGATGGGTGGATACGGCTGGTAGCTATGTGGTGAGGGCAAGGCGCTTCGTGCAACGAACCAATACATGTAATTAGAGGTCAATATGGAATTGAGATATGATACAGACAATGACGAGAGAACATGGAGAAACTCACCAGTTGGCTCAATACTATGCTATAACTCTTATTGGTTTAATATTGAACAGTTGAAATAATACTACATGAAACTGCTTTTGTCTATCACAAAGCCGCCTGTTGCTTTGGTGGCACATGGTAAGGGGTGGTGGCACGGTGAATGCAAGTGCTGCTCAAACCTTTGTGTCAGCAGCCTGCACAAGAGATAGGCTCAATATTATTAAGGCATGTATAGGTCTTCTTTGCAGCAGGCGCTTGCCATTGTGCTTGCTGGGTGTCAAAGCTTCAGTATGGGGTTTGCAGTAGCTATGCCTTTCTCGAGCCCAGCCGTGGCATTTTGACTGGGATAAGAAGGAACAACGACACAACGGCCATGAAAGTGCAACAGACAAACATTAAATGGAGCGCTGATTCGTAACTCCGTATCGCTTGCTCCTGGTACGGTGGCTCCAGCATGGACACGGCCTTGACCGACGCCCTAACCTGCTGAATCACCTCGTCTCTTCGGTCGCCATGAATAAAGGCATTCAGATAATTCACTAGAGCATTCTGGACGATGAGACTGCTAGTTGCGATACCAAGCACCATGCCCAGACTTCGCCAGAGGACCAAGGTGCCCGTGACGACGGCCTGCTCGCTTTGTTCTGAAGCGGCTAGGATACCAATGAATGTTGCCGGAAACTGGAATCCTTGTCCCATGGCCGAGGGAATGAGAACAAGAAGCGAGAGGATGGCAGGAAGATCATGCTGTAAAAAGCAGAGAGGAAGAATGCCAAGGAGGTAGCAGACAGCGCCAGTGATTAGCGGCCACTTCAGTCGGCGCGTCCAGGTAATCGCGAAGCCGGTTGTTGCGGACGTGACCGACGTCACAATGGACGGGAGCATTAGCCGCAACCCGGAGGATGACGCATTTGACAATAGGACAGCCTGAAAGTACAAGGGCCTGAGAGCTGAGTGTCAGCACTGATCGTGTTAGACGGCTGCCGAAGCGGGCGGTGACTGACATGTTGAAGAGAATGGAGTGAGTTAGCATCGCGCCGATGAAGTTGGAGAACAGGAGGTTGGCTCGCGGCCGATGCCGGATCAGGCTGAGTGGCATGACTGGATTGGCGACACGAGACTCGACCCACAGGAACACCGGGACGCAGACAGCAAAGATGGCAAGGGAGGAGACGACAATGGGATGGGCCCCTGTGGAGGTTATTAGACATGAAACCCGCGATAAAGTGTCTGTCGAGATGGCTTACATGGTAGGACGTTTCCACCCAAGTTCTATCACGAAGTCTTGTCAGCATTTCTCCTTTAATTTCTCGGGGTATTGTTCGTCCCCAGCTTACCAGTCCGAGAATAAGAGCAGTGGTCGATGTTGCCAGCAGCGCCGAGCCCTTGCCATCAAACTCTTTGATGGCCGCCCATATTCCCTTGCGGCGATCATGGAGACCGATGTCACCAGGAATAGCCGCGACTGAGATGCCGAGGGAAAGCAACATGACAGGAACCTGGACTCCAAACTCCCATCTCCAACCCAGGGTTTCGGCCATGACACCCCCGAGCGCAGCACCAAGAGCGCCACCGACGCCGTAGACTATGTTGCTGTATGGCTGGTAGAGCCCTCGACGCCTGATGCTCTTCTGTTAGCTCTGAATGTTTTCATGCCCGCCCTCCATGTGCAGATTGGACGTGAATCGGCAATTCTGCTTACTCGATAGGCACAATGTCGCTCGTGATGATGCTGCCCAGGGTCAACAACCCCCCGGCGCCTGATCCACACATGGCTCTCGCAAGTATGAGGCTCTCGATGCTCCCAGCCAAAGCGCACCAGGCCGTTGCGAAAGCAAATAATACTAGGCACCAGACAAACAAGGGCTTACGGCCAACAGCATCCGATAGTCGAGCGAATAGCGGCTGGAACGCCGTCGAGGTTAAGAGAAACGACGTCGATAGCCACGATGCCGAGTGCGCCGCGCCGAAATACGACGTGATGACGGGGTGCGACGAGGCCATGATGGTTCCGTCGAAAGATACAATGAACTGCATGATCAGGACCTGGGAGAAGACGACCCAGAATCGGCCTGGCGACGTTTCATTGAGGAACTGCAGTTTGTCTTTCGGGCTGTGCCGTGATGGCAGCAGCGACGTCGTTTCGTTTGGCACGTCCATGTTGGCATCGTCGCCGTTCGTAGTCTTTGTATTTCGAGCCATGACCTGCACAATGATCGTGTGGTGTCCTGATCCAGTCCCTTGGGTATGTATTCGCAGAGAACAGCACAGACACTAGGCTCATGTAGTGGTCTCGTGGGCGAGTTGAAGCAGTTTTATGTCAAGGACTCAAGCCCAGCTTGCTCCCCAGTGACCAATGGCCGCTGTCCAGTCGGCAACCAGAGACTCCTCTACCAAAAGAACCCCGAGACAAGACCAGCATTGCCTCCGATGTGGCTGCGTACTTTTCCGGTTCGCGAGCGGAAAATCCCTGCCTTGCAGTACAGTAGGCGGAAGCTCGCTAATATGTCATCGACGTCGAGTCTCGTAACTAGCTTCAATGTCTCACTTACTTCCACATCGAGACAGCGTGGTCGTCGAGCTTCCCGCGCGGCGTAAATTGTGAGCCCCGATTCGCGAACCATCGCGCTGTATTACGTATTGCCCAAGCCGATGCAATGCGTGGTTCGTGGATTTGATCCGAAGCAAGCGCGTTTCGCGAGTGCCACAGAGTACAGTCCATTCTTTCTCCATCTTGGCAATTGCGTACTCGTACCTGTAAAAGATAAGACAGTAAGTCGACCAGCATGTTTTATTCGTCGTCGACGCCCGGCCGTGTGGACAAGGCCGAGGGCCCGAGGGACGGGTGCAGCCAGCCACAGCCTCCCAGCTGTCGTGATCCCTGCTCTTACTCTTATTGGAGGCTGGCTGTGTCGCACAGTGCCCACTGGAACAAATCACAGTGAAATGATCTCATTTAGTTATTGAAGATAAAAGCAGTCTCAGGCCCTGGGCTAGAAGTTCCCGACGAGACCAAGTGCAGATCTATGTAAATCAGGAGCGATCAGCTGCTGCGAGAATCTCTCAACACCAAGTAAAGTCTCCTAACTAATGCTACTCTCAAACGCTGCGTAGTATAGGGTTGAGGAGCGCTTTCATCACTCAGACCGTGGCAGCCCGGTCCGCCGAGCGAGTCACACGCCTCTGTAAGCCCTTCAGCTAGACATGCATGCAGTGACGCAGCCTCGCATGTTCAGCCGCCATGGAACTTCAAATCCATTGGCTGATGGCCCGTCATAGTCTTCCACTAGCAGTCCGTATAAAAACACCAAACGAGATTGATGTGTTCAGCCCGGATGAGACAGCTTCCAGGATAAGGGCTTGCTTTTTGTTCAAAGTACCAGTGGCGACCCTCCATGCCGCCTCACCGACAACGCAACTCTGCACAGCAGCCTGAACGGTCCTATCGACCGTCCTATGTAGAAGGATTACAACATCATTGTTCCAATTGGACTCTTATGGTAACATACGGCAGCAACGGCTTTCGTCTAGAGGTTTCTGCCGAATGAACGAGCACAGGGTAGCCTTTACAAGAAGCCTGCTAACAAACAAACCCCGAAGACGCCCTGCATGTAATACCATGATGCGATGACAGATACAGGTCCTTCTATTCTATTGAGCTGTTACAGGCAAGAGAGTATGAGCCACTTAAATATCCGTTATTTTCAGAGCCCCCCAAAAGCACAAGCCTATGGCTTGCAGTGCGCCAACAAGAACTCAATGACCACCGGCGAGATATCGATTTCGGAGTCCTTCCCCGGCCAACTGTGGTCATGACCGTCAATCTTGATGTGTCGTAGCAAACCATCGACGCCCGCGCACTTCCAATTGGTATCATGGACACCGTTCGGAAGATCCTTGGTGGTGGAAGATGTGCACTGGTTCCTCCGCGCCCATCGGGAAAGCCAGTTCGGGATCGAAGGAAGCGGGCCTCCGCGGCCTTTCCCGCCATCGTAGAGAATAATAGGGTCTGCTGTTCCATGTGCCTCGAACATTGGAAGCGGCGAGCGAGCCAGGTGGCAGTTTTCGTCGCCCTTGACGTCGGTGTAGAAGGCTCCTGAGACGGGTGCAAAGGCTGCAAACTGTCCTCCGTGCTCAGGCGAGCACGCCAGAGTTCCCGTGAACCCGGCTCCGTTGGAGTGGCCAGTAGCGTACACCCGCGACGCATCCACGCAGTAGTTGTCCTTGATGCGGTTGACCAGGTCGGTGGTGAAGACCTTGTCGCTCACGCCGGGCTCGGCATACGTTGGGCCTTGCCAGTTTCCCTATTCTATCGTTAGTATATGAGGACTGCAATCCTAAGACAAGTTCCCCGTACCTTTATGCCGGCAGGATACACGGTGATCATATCTGGGTTGATGCTCTCATCCGAAAATCGAGTTTGCTTTTCGAATTTCGCAGGATTGTTGCCGGAGCCGTGATACGCGATCAAGAGAGGCAGGGCCTTGTTGACCTTGTAGCTTGACGGAAGGTGAATTCTGTAACTGCGCGTTCCTCCGCTGCTTTTGAAACTGAATTCTCGGGTTTGGCCCGCCCAGTCATGGGTTGTCGTGCATCCTTTCGACAGAGATGGTTGAACTGCCGCACATTGGACCGCGTTGAAAAGGCCCAGCAGCAGTATAAGGAATTGGATGCGGCTCTTTGCCTGGAGTACCATTTTGAAGTCTTGAAACCCGAGAATGATGGCAGACTACGTAGAAACTAAGGGCTTGATTGCGCTGCTTAGTTCGACCCCAGGCGTCACGGCGATACTTATATTACGAGATGCCATCGGAAGCCCAGGCTTATTGCATGGTATCGATTCTTACCCAACTATGTACACCGTTGGGGTGTGATTGGGTGAGCACGTAGGGGATGGATGCATCATAGCGGCATCCAAGCGTCAGCGCCGCCGATATAATCCCGCGGCTATTTCGATGAACCGGGGACCTATTACGGCTGAGGAAGTGGCTGACAGCGATGAAAGACGTGCCAAGTGAGACTGGCTAGAAATTTACGTCTTTCTGTACATATGGCGCTACTCAGCGTCTGTCCGTAGCACGCATTGATCCCTTTCGTGCTTCTCCCAGCCAAACATTTACCTACGCCCAACCACACAAGTCCTTCCGAGGATCTCTGACGATCATCATGATATCCAGCGGGTCGTTTGTTGCCGACTTGCCGGAATTGTCCAACTCAGCTGACATGTTCTCGCCACGCACAGAGACGCTAAAGTATGACATGTCCGTACTTTGTACGACGCGGCGAATCCATGCCACCAATCCTCGGAGCAGCTGGGTTTTTCTTCTACTGCTGGGTCAACACGCAATTCCGCGTTGTTGCCCCCAGTTCACTTGGGCGCAAGTCGTCGGAAGGGCCAGCTTAGTTTCATCTCACTCACTCCGCCACGGGTACCTGCGTTAAACCTAGCTGTTTAACAGACATGGCAGATTGGCTCTGGAGCAAATGAGTTCAGTGATATGGCGGCTATGCGAGTGAACAGCGGATTGTTCCAGCGTCTGTTCCGGCCAAATTGCACGTTTCTTACGAACAGCATGATGCACGGTCATACCTCATCCTGCAAACGAATGATCCAAGCCTTCGACAACGATTTGTAAGAAGAGACGAGACAAGGGCGTATCACTGGCGGGCTCGCATTCGTTACCCGGATCAAGGCTACCGATTCCAGCAACCCTGATTGAGCAGAGCCGTCAGGAGCAGGCACTAGAGCGATGCAACGGCCATAGTGGAAATACGAATAGAAGCCATGGTACAGTTGGGGCCGTCGGCTGACCGCAGGTTGGTGTCTCCGACAATCCGTGATCACAGTTCAAATTCTTGAGGGTCTTCTTTCTGGGGTAGGCCTAATAGGAAATACACTGCCGAGCCCCCAAAGACAACATAAAGAGCTTACTGGGCTGGATGTATATCCCACGATCGCGGAAGCCTACCCGGCAGCCAACGCCATCAATCAACGGAGGCCTCAATTTGTTGCCAAAGTCAATGTTATGAACAGTTCTTCTAGCCATATTTGGGTTGATGCCATCCTCACTTCAATCCCTCGCCGCGCACGTGTATTTAAGTCCCACGATGAGGATGGAGAAGCTGCGGCCGCTTCTCGGGGTTGTTGAGCCTCTTTATGTGGCGCCGGGGGGGATCTGACATCCAGCCGATCGGGAGGCGTTCGCAGGAGAAGCAAACCAGCTGTAGTCCCCGCAGTTGGGAGCCACACCATTGGAAATAGACTGGGGGAACATTGGAATATAAAACGTCATCCAGCATCCAGATGTCGGTTGGATCATATTGCCGTCACATCAACTGACTTGCGGTTGGTATTTGGTCGAGAAAGCAATATTCCATGCTGTCCCCAAGGATCTCTTGACATTTGCCCTCAATGCCCAACAAGCAGCGAGGTAAGACTGAGGCCACTCTCGATGTCACAGCAGTTCAAGGATAAAACTAGATTAAAGAGTTTATTTGCTCATTAATATTATGTTTGGTACATGGCTTAGCAGTGGCAGTCCCCCTGGCAGCAAGAGTTGCTAACGTAGTTGACGGTGAGCTCGCCCTTGGAAACGTCGTTGCCGGGCTGCGTGGGAACGCTGCCGCACTGCCTGCATTTGTGGTCGAGGAGCTGCTGGAGCTGGTTGTAGGCGTCCTGGGCCGAGCCCGAGGCACCGTTCTGGTAGAAGGCGCAGACGCTGCCCTGGGAGCCGTGCGAGCAGGCGATTTGCTCTAGCATGGCGAGGTCAGCATCTATCCATCATCTCTCATGTACTTGACACCCTTGGATGAGTTGGGATACTTACGGCCGCTGCTGAAGCGTCTGTCACGGCCACCCTGGGCGATGAGGACGCCGACCTGGTCCCTGACGACCTGGAGAGAGGCGTCGTTGTAGGTGCAGACGCCAGAGCCGCGGCAGTTGATGCCGAGCGCGGCGGCGCTGGAGACGAAGAGGAGGACGGAGGTAAACTTCATAATGCAAGTGGTATGTGTGGATTGGAGCTTGGGCGTCAATTGTCCATGGCTATGGAGGGTTTTAAAGCGGAAGGCAGTCGCTTTTATGTTGCAGCTGGACTTGTTTCGTCGTCTACGAACGTACAGAAGGCTCCCAAAGACTCCCAATGTCAAAGCACATGTACTGGTACCGAGACGAAGCTTCCGGCGATCATGCCGGCGGCAAAGACAACGACGATCAGTGATGTGAGCCACTTCTCCCAACGGCACTGTCCGGCAAGCTTGATACGGACGCAAGTGGTCGCGGGTTCTCGGCAGCAAGGGCCTTGGGAATGGCCTCCCATCAGGGTTCTGGCTCGGTCCACATCGATCTCACCTCTATCCCGCTCCAAGACGCGGATTCCACCAATCGCCTATCTAGGGCCACTTATAGACGTCATAAGTATCGTCCGACGAAGCTCGTTCCCGATTCCGAGCGGCGGCTCCAGTTTGCCCGGGCTGCAGTGCGAGCGTCAAGCGTGTTCGGCCAATCTGCGTGGCAGCGTGGCACACGTCTGCGCTCCCACAGGTTCGGGCAGGCTGGTAGCGCGCTCTCTGCTCTCCTAATTACTACTGCGTAGCTATCCATACAGGTTGCCAGTGGGATCGGATGCCGCTCGGTGCGATGGGCCGCCGGCTATCGACTTGGTGCGGCACTACTCCCGATAGTGCGAGGGGATACCTCCGAGCATCTCGAAAGACGTTGTAGCCTTGTAGGGGATAGATCCGTTTTGGGGAATGGCGCCTCTTGCTGCAGATCCTCTCCTAGTGTGCTTATGTCAATTGCTAAAGTGTTGTGACACGGGCTCATTCACGGTTCGCTCCTTTCGGCATTGGGAACCACCACGATCCACCAGCAACAGATTGGGAGACTCGTCTCCGAATGGAGTCAAGTGCTGGTTCCGCGTAAACATGCTGTATTGGCTCTAGCAGTGTCTCGATTGTTGCCTAGCTGTTCCGTGAATAACAACTCAAATCCTTCAGACAACGCACACGACCTTCTACTCGAAGGTTGGCATCGGGATTCAATGTATGTGGATTCCGTCCATATCAGCAGCCTTGTGTAAGTCGACGCTCCCGACTCGGCCCCTGGGTGCCTGAGGTCTCACGATGCGCATTGGCCAGGCTTTGCCGTCTTAATTGCAACGAAAATACGGAGTATATGTGTTGTGTAATTCTTTCAATTCCTACTAGAACATCCCACGCCAATAACTAAACCCCAGCACCCCGTTCCCTCAGCACGCACCCTGGCAGTGCGGGTCGCCCACAACGTTGACCGTGAGCTCGCCCTTGGAGACGTCGTTGCCGGGCTGCGTCGGGCACGAGCCGCACTTCTTGCAGCCGTGGTCCAGCAGCGCCTGCATCAGGCCCGAGGCCTGCTCGGCGCTGCCCGTCGCGCCGTTCTGGTAGAAGGCACACAGAGAGCCCGTGCAGGCAATCTGCTGGCCCGTGTTGTAGTGGCGGTTGCGCGGCTGGATGCCGTCGACGATGGCCTTGAGGTTGATGAGGTTGCCGGCCGCGCCGTCAGACGGGCAGAGGCCGGAGCCGCGGCAGTTGATGCCGAGGGCCGAGGAGGAGGCCACAAGGGCGGCGAGGGAGGTGACGATGGCGAACTTCATGTTGGAGTTGTGTGTATGTATGGTGGTTGTAGGTGTCGTGTAAGTTGGGGAGAAGAGGTGCAGTCTCGTAAATAAGGAGCCGGCAAGGGGCTTATACATCATGCGGACCATCGACGAAAAGTATTAAATATTGAACCCGGCGATCATGACGCTGTTGCCGGTCAGTTGCCGTGGCCAGGCTACCCCATTGCTCTAGTGAATCATGGCTGGACATCTACGTAAGAGCACCCAATGTCTTGGGCGCAATATTCCGCGCACTGGACGGACCTGTATGAACCCGAACCCGATGATGGAAGCCCGGCCGTGATCCATCGGAGCGGCCTCATCTCAGCCAGCCATGCCGCCACGCCGCACCGGCAAACGGGGCGAACGGGGCCTGACAGCCGTGTCTCCCCGATCCATCCCAGCTTCCGCAGCCCTATTGTCCCATTAATGAGGCCGTGTCGCGCTGTAATTGCTGGGAAAATTACCAGATGTAGCATCGTCCGTTTTCTCGGCCTCGGTCTAATTCCGTCGGCTTCTAGTCTGTCTGAGAGTCCGGCAGTCGAAGCTCGGCCCGTTCAGCCAGTACTGGTGCCGGCTCGGGCTGCCACCACGGCCTGGCGATCTCCAGGCTAGTGGTTAGGTGGATCTGCCGGGTCATCGTCATTCGATGCGGTGGGCTTCATGCTCTGGGATAGCTTCCGCTCAGGTGAAAGCGGCCTCAGATGTACTGGTACATGCTCGAAGTTGGGTGGGTTGAAGATGTCTGAGTTGTTGCTGGAAGCTGCTGGTAGAAGACTCAACCCGGTTGTAATAAATACATATACCTCTCCTGCTGGGCTTCGAATATACGGTCTCATCCGCAGTCTTCAACACCAAACCAGCCCCCAATCACTCTTCAAGCTCCCCAAAATATTCTAGTCCAAGACTCCAAGAGCACAATGGTCTCTCTCGCTGCCATCGCCACCTTCATCGCCAGCGCCGCCGCGCTCGGCATCAACTGCCGTGGCTCCGGCGGTTGCACGTTCAACAACGCCAACATCAGGGACGTCCTGACCCAAGTCCAGCAGGTCCAGGCCCAGGGCAACGGCGGCCACCACTACGGCACTGGTGGTGGGTTGCCCCCGATCCTTGTGTTGTACCCATGGAGGCATCATTAAGCTAACACGTCTTGTGTACATAGTCCAACTCGCCTGCGCCCAGGGCCAGTACGCGTCCGTCTGCGCCTTTTTCCAGAACGGCGCCAGCGGCAGTGCCGACCGCGCTGCCCAGCTCCTCCAGGGCCTCATTGACCACGGCTGCGGTCAGTGCGGCAGCAACCCGACCGAGCCCGGCAACGACGTCTCCAAGGGCGAGCTGACGGTCAACGTCGTCTCGGCTCCGTGCTGCAAGGGCAACTGCCACTGCCCCATCTAGATGTGTATAATAGGAACGAATGAATGATCTGCGCGCAGCTGAGTGCTTCAATGCGTCGAGGTGAAAGTCTATTCACTATATGCAAGCTCTGAGCTTCGTGGTTGCCAGAACGCAGCGCAACGTCTAAGGCACTACCGGCCAGCCCGTTCAAAGCGTTGATACCTCTCTTCTCTCCATGTCGGACCCCATTTCCTCACAATGAGGATACTTGGGCTTGCCGCCAACACCACCAGCGCCATGAAGAGATACGTAAGCCCGTAGCCCCAGGCGTCGATGATGTACTGCACGACTGCTGTTCCAACGGCGCTCAGCGTCGCCCTCGTCAAGTTAAACGACGACGATACCCTCCCCGGATTCATGGGGTAAAGATCAACCAGCAGCGTTGTCAGGATAGAGATGGGCCCGCTTAGACCCATGCCGGCCAGGAACAGAATCACCAGCGGTGCCGCAAGGCTGGTCCCGGAATCGACAACCCAGCCCCAGACCGCGATGGTGACCACGGCCAGCAGCGTCCACGGCCACATAAGATCCAGCCTCGCCCTCTCGATGGGAAAATTCCTCAAGTCGTTGCCCCGCTTCCGGTCGGCCGATACGCCAATGCTCTTCGCAACCCTGGCGTAGTTCCAGTTGAGGAGGTTTCCGACGATGACGGACCCGATTACAGATCCCACAGCAAAGGGGATGTAGCACAGCCCGACTTGGAGATCGTTGAAGTGGTACCGCCGGCGAATGACATCTTGTAGGGGAACGAGCATTGCGTAGTTGGCCATGACAAAGAGAGACATGAACAGCATCAGCGAGCCCACGTCCTTTTCGAAGATAATGCGGACGGCGGCCAGGATGTTGGGGACGGGGATCTTGAGCGGTAACTTCTTTGCTTCGGGAATTGTTGAGCCGTCTGAGCCTGCTTCTAACTCACGCCTCTTCCGTCGCCATTGTATGTTCGATGTTATTGATGCGTTCAGTTTCGGGGGAGGGATCGACCCATTGCCGACTATGTTCCGCGCCGTCTAGCACAAATTCAGTCAGTTCAGCCCCTCACTCCTTTACGGACTCGATCAAGGCTTGACGCACCTCTGGCACAAACGGCAAGTAAATCGCCAGGAAGACGCAGGCAGAGATCACTAGAAACCAAAACGTCGAGCGCCAGCCAAGGTATTGAGTCAAGATCCCGCCCAGCACCGGTGCCAAAGCCGGCGCAAACTGCACGCTCGCTTGCACGGCCGTGATGTATCCTCCCCTCTCTGCGCTCGTCGTCAGATCTGCCACGACAGCGCTCCCGATGGCGACGGTCGCGCTGCTCCCCGTGCTCTGCAGCGCCCTGAGCACCATCAGCACTGCGTAGCTATTCTGTAGCGCGAGGCCGATGTTGGCGCCGAGGTAGATGGCAAAGGTCAGCATGTAGACGGGACGGCGGCCGATCTGGTCGCTGAGGTCGCCGAAGAAGAGCGGCGCCACGGCCTGCATGATCTGGTAGACGGTGACGGTGAGGTTGAGCTCGCCGAGGGAGCGGTGGTATGACTCTGCAATTGGAGTGATGGCGGGCAGGTAGACGAAGGAGGAGAAGGGCGAGAAGAGCGTGCTGAAGACGGTCATTAGGATGACGAAGACCTTGATCCTGGAGGAGAAGACGGAGTGCAGCGGTCGATCCTGGGGCTCCGTCGTCTGGCCCGTCTCCTCAGGGCCTTTGTCGATGAGGTTGCTGCCATTGCTCTGCTCTGGCGTGGGCCCGTATACGTCGTCGTGTTGAGTTAGACCTCCCTGCGGCACGCCGGCCTGCTTTTCATGGGAAGTTTCCACCATACTGCTGATTTGTGTCAGTCGTCCGATTCCCAGGCTCAAGTGAGCGAGAAAGGCGAGACTATATAGACTGGGACTCCGGTCAGACAGGAGGGAGATCAGCACTTACCCCTACCGTCCCTTGTCCGACATGGCGCGAGACACGTCGAGGCGATGCTCAATTACCTCATCAAGTCCCAAATAAAATCCGAGATTCGGTCAATGAGTTTGATGTAGACGTCAGTCTAATGCGCTGCGCAAGGGCATCAGTGGCGGTAGTGGACGGACACCAGCATTTGGGTTCGCCGATTCGGCACCGAGGTATGCTCCATCTCACCATTCCACGTAGCAAACCACAAAAGGATCAATGAAATAAGGGAGATTCATGTTATATCTTGCCGATTCCGGCGATCCAAAACAGGCCGGGACTTATCTTCAATCATATCTCCGATATGCGGTGACTTGTAGGCGCTGGCTGTCGCCAGCACCGGGACTTACACCAGCAAGTCCGAAGCCCAAAAAGGTCATTGGAGCAACTGACCTCTACAGACAACCTGATACTGAATATTTATAGGATACTTTGAATATTTCAAGGTGTCAATTGAAAGCAATACTTCGCATCGCCACATAAAGTCAAGGAGCTATGGATTTTAAGACCATAACAGTGCTATCTCCAGTCCCGAGGGCATCAACACCCTGACTTGGCATTCTCGTTCACTTGTAGTGGGATGTCGTCTTCGGGCACTCTGCGGTAGTCGTCCACGGGAAGCCGACGCTGCACGACCAGCACGGCATCGTCGGGCAAATCGTCTTGGTCCTGATCACGACCCGGTCTGCCTTTGTGCATCCGCACGGCAATGTGACCAACCCTGTGCGACGTTAGATCACAGCAGATGCAAATGAGCTTGGCGGCACCGCTCACCGTCGCTGATGCACCCGGTCGAGCACTGAGCCTTGCAGCCATCCTTGGGCTTCAGGTGCTCTGTCACGGTGACGGTCGGGACGCACGACTCGGAGTGGCACCTGGTTTTGGTACTGGTGTGGGCGGCGGTGGTAGTAGTTGCTGCACAATAAGCACGATTGGATGATGATGGTGAGGAGAACTAGCAGGTAGTGCACTGACTTGTTGGGCTTCTGTACGCGAGTGACGTCCTGTGATGGCAATATCAGCAGTCGGCTTGGAGGGTGCCAGCTCATGAATACGTACCCGACAATGGCCGAAGCGACGACGGCTGTGAGAGTCTTCATGATTTCCAGAGTAGCTTGTCGGCGGAGAACGGCAACGACCCAAAGTACGACAGTTTCACTAGCAACCTCGCAGCAAGCACCTCCTCGCACGGGGGCTTCACTTAACCTTAAATGCCAGCTTGGAGATATGCTTATTCCTCCTCGGTATAAATATTGGCCGCATGTTTCCCCGCACTCTTGCTTCCTCGGCCAGAGACCAAGGGCTGGGGGCTGCGTGTACGACAGCAGGACCTCGTATAGAAGTCGTCGTGGGGCAGCTGAAATCAGTGTCACTACCAGTTTGCGGCTGTGTTGCATGCAGCTAGGGGACACCAAGAATTTGTGCATGGTCTGGATCGGTCAGCAGATGACTCCGAATAGCAGATACCAGAGCTTGAGTTGAGTCTTGGCGATGAGAGCTTCGAAGGGAACCTGAGTGTGCGTCACATTTGACTGCTCAAACATTTTCGCTGTCGTCATGGCTTGACACCAAACGCAGTGGTAGCAAAACATAGGGATGGCTCCTCAGGAAGGAGACATGGCATTCATCCAGAGATTCTTGACGGCGTTCTTCAATTAACAGGTCTCCTATGCGATAGCCCACAACCGTGCAGTCCAGGACCCTTAATGGTTCCGGCCAAACACAAATGTCTCCCCGCACGTACTCGTACATCCATCTTGTTCTATTCCAATGGCCAGCCGCAAGCGCATGCGCTTGGCATCCACAGTTCCAGTCATAGATTCCCCAAGCCCCTGCAGCAGACCGTTTTGTTCTTGCTCTGTAGCCGCACACAGGTCAGCACGCCAGATGAGAGGGGGAAGACATATAGATCAAAAGTGCTTACCAGACAGGGCTGACAATGCTGCGGCCGTCTGTGGAAACGGGGCAATACGCTCCCCTGTATTCACGCTGTACAGAGCCGTGAGCTTCTCGCCATTGCGAGCTGCTATGCGATTCCCGACCTTGATGGATGCGTTCCGGCGGCTACTCCGAGTTGAGTTATCCAAGTTGTAGGCGGCATCAATGGAATAGTGCACTACTTACTCTGCGAGCAATTGATTCGAGACGGTCTCGCTCATCTCGGCCACCTCGCGGCGCAGCTCCATGAGAAGCGCAGTGACATTGCCCGGCCGGGGGTTGTCTGTGGACGGGTCCGTCAGGACGAGGAAGGCTTGGGGGCTCTTCCCATCCCCGGGTTTCGATGGCATGCCCGCCATTGTGAGTGTATCTTCAAAGTAACGTCGGTCAGAGCGGTCAGTACAGTCTCCTGGGATGTTGCCGGGCGTTGGGGTGTTCAAGTGGCAAGGGGCGATGGTTGTTAAACTGTGTATTGTCGGAATACGTAGGCATTTATAGGGCCTCTGTTGCGAACTACGACGGTGAATCACACAAAGGCGCTGCGAGCTCCCGCAGGTTCGCGGGCCGTACAGACGGAGGGCGGAGGCATCTCTTTGTGCGCAAGCATGATTCCTTTGAGGGCTCTGATGGTGTTCAACGACACGGGATCATGGCGGCTGAGGAGCTCGCCTCCAACAGTGAATCGGCTCGCTGCCTCTGTTGACGGCTCCATCGTCCCATGTTCCCAATTTGGCAATCGGCGAGATGCGCTTCCTTGGCTTCTTAACTGAAACGGACCATCCGGGGAGCCCCGCAAAAGTCGGGACGGCCGTTGCCCCGACGACGACGTGACGGCTAAACAGTGGAGCGCGGGCGTTCGCCGTCCCGTGAGCTTGAGCCTCCTCGCCTCTGCTTCTCTCACCACTGGATTCCCTGTCTCACTCTCCACAGCAGACGAAAGAACTCAATTCCACTGCCCGCGAGCATATGGATCGCGACGGCCACGCACGGCGACGCGCATAGGATGCTCTTGTGCCCCCTCCAGCAACGACTGTCCTGCCCCTCGATGACGCGACGAGAGATCCGCTCGCGCCGCACGTAAACAAACCATCGACATACGGCTTCGCATAGACGGACCCCACGCGCTCCATCAACACCACGCCCGGGACACATACCAGGCTCAGCACGGGCCCGCCACAGCTCAGCGCCGCATTCTCCTGCCCCGGGGCGACACGGCCTCCGTCATGGACAACACCAGCTACCTCGCCCAGCAGGTCAACAGCAGCATCGGCCAGCTGCACGGCCTGTTCGACGAGATTGGCGTGCCCAGCCATGAGCGCGAAGCCCGGGAAGCAGAGGTGAGTCTGCGCCGCCCTTTGCCCTGGGGGGACATGCTGACGCCAGGGACGCGACAGCTCTTTGCCGCTCTGTCGGATGCGCTCAACAGCCAGGTGCGCCTCGTCACGGCCGAGAAGAAGGAGATGGTCGACGAGGCCAAGAAGACCATCACCGTCATCCGCCAGATGGAGGCGTCGCTCGACGACTCGAAGCCATCCCGGAGGTCCCAGGACGAAGACGACGAGTTCAGGATTACCTATCCCTTGACGCGATGCCTGCAGGCGCTCAAGGAGAAGCACGCTCAGATCAGCCGACTTCACAAGGAGCGGTTCGAGCAGGTCAAGAGTACGTCCCGGCGAGTTTCTACGTCCGCTCCGGATATGTATGGTTGCTGACTGCTGCAGAACTTGTCGAGGCTCTCGAGTCCTACTCGTCGCATCTCGAGCCGACCTTTGTCCAGATCGCTCTCCCTCCTACGGGCCCCGACCAGTCCATCCCCACGACCTTTGACCTGTCCCCATCATACGTTGACCGCCTCGACGCTGAGTTTACGCGGGTATACGAAGAGTACACACGCCGCATCGCATCTGTCCAGACCTTGTCGGACAACGTCATCCAGCTCTGGGCCGAGCTGGGAATCCCCCAGGCGCAGCAGGACGGCGCCATCGTCAAGTACTACCGCGATGCGCCCGAGCAGCTCGGTTTGCACGAGGAAGACATCAACCGCCTCCAGATGAAGCGCGACCGGCTCGCAGAGGAAAAGAGGAACCGCGAGAAGCGCCTGCGCGACCTGAAGACTGCCGTCGAGGCTCTCTGGGTCAAGCTCGGCGTCGACGAAGGGGAGACCAAGGTATTCCTCAACCAGAACCGCGGCTGTGGCGTCCGACAGATCAACGAGTTCGAGGATGAGCTTGCACGACTGAACGAGCTGAAGCGACAAAACCTCCACCTCTTTGTCGAGGACGCTCGCGTCAAGCTCCAGGATCTCTGGGACGCCCTGTACTTTTCCGAGGATGAGATGCTCGAGTTCACCCCCGCCTTCTCCGACGTCTACAGCGACGCCCTGCTGGAAGCGCACGAGCGGGAGGTTGCGAGGCTGGAGACGCTCAGGGAGCAGCGCGCCCCAACGCTGGCTCTCATCGACAAGCACAAGGGGCTGATTAGCGACCGAGACGAGCTGGCAACGTCGAGCCAGGATGCCTCCCGACTCATGATGCGCGGACAAAAGGGCGAGAAGCGAGACCCCGGGAAGCTGCTGCGAGAGGAGAAGATGCGCAAACGGATAGCCAAGGAGCTCCCCAAGGTGACGGCAGAGGTGCGCAAGATGCTCGAGCAGTGGGAAGACGAATACGGCCGGCCGTTCTTGGTGTTTGGCGAGCGATACCTGGACGAGCTGGAGGTTGAGGCGAAAAGGGGCGCTCCCACCACGCGATCCAAGACCCCGGCCGGGCCTCCGCCGTCGACGGCAATGGCACCAAGGGCGGGTGCGCTGTCCAGGGCCAACAGCACCAAGTCAATTCCCCCCCGCTCGATGAACAAGACGCCGACCGGGAACAGGCCGGCCAAGAAGGGGCCGGCCAAGGGCAGTCCGTCCAAGATCCCCGCGCGCGCGCCGCTCTCCGACCTGAAGCACGGCAACAACTCGCCCGAGCGTCCGCGGCCGGAGTCGAGGGCGGAGACGCTCCGCAACGGCGCGCCGCTGAGGGCTCCGCCGCCCAAGATGCGCGACCTCAAGTCTGTGCCGGAGCTGGAGACGGCGACCAACGCGTACAAGGCGGCGGGCATGGGGAGCATCGTGCGGCCGGTCGAGCCCGAGGACGTCTACGACGACCGGCCCCGCGCGGCGCGGATAACGCGGTCAAACTCCAACCTGTCTCACCACACGCAGCCCAGCTACTACGAGGAGCACGAGTACGACGATCGATACGACGACCGC
Source organism: Tolypocladium cylindrosporum (assembly GCA_024340765.1). Classification (NCBI taxonomy): domain Eukaryota; kingdom Fungi; phylum Ascomycota; class Sordariomycetes; order Hypocreales; family Ophiocordycipitaceae; genus Tolypocladium; species Tolypocladium cylindrosporum. The sequence goes on along the minus strand of JALHCC010000220.1, from coordinate 1,919 downwards.
TACGCGACCCCCCGCGCCGGGCACCGGCAGGGCTACGCGCAGGCGCCGCCGCCTAGGCAAATCTCCAACACGTCAAACACGTCGACGGCCGTCTCCGGCTCCGAGAACTGGGAGACGTACGACGACAACAGCGAGCCCGAGCCGGACGCGTCCGAGACGTACTACGCCAAGCTCCGGGCGGCGCGCGGGAAGCGCTACGAGCCCGAGCAGTGCCCCCGGCCGAGCAGCCAGGCCAAGCGCGTACGGGGGATCCCGCCGCCTCAGGGGTACAACGGGCCGGTGATGATTGACCCGGAGGGCAACAGGATCATCTCGGGGAGCGAGTGGACGGACGAGGATGCCTTCTAGGGGCCGTGGCTGCCTGTCTTGGGACATTAACAGATGTCTTGGAGATGGGCGACGCTGCTCATCCACGACGCTGCACGGCCAGTACATTCGACGAAGCTCATGACGATGCCGGACATCTCTGCACGACTCGCGTTCCTTTCTTTCCGTCCCCGGTCCACCCACACCGGGATGCGGCCCCTTGTCCCTCGTTGTCTTCTTTTTACTGCTGTACCTATCTGAACGCCTTCTTGTGTTGCTAATTTCTGACATTGACCGTCGTTTGTGTATACGGGGCGAACGAGGCGCGATAATATCGGGGGGGGGGGCCTTGACGGAAAAGGAGTACTGGGAATCCCGGCGTTGGCAATGGCCGTGCCTGGGTCACATGTATGTTAGAGCTGTGTCTATGGGAGCGCCTGGGCAGCAGTGCGGTCGTGCCATCTGCGTTGAACAAGTTCAAGTTTCGCTGCGAGACGGTTCCAAGATCCCGTGTGTTGTGCATGTTGGGTGCCACGATGGCCTCGCTAGAGGGACGTCGCCACGTCGATGCTCATCATAAGCTACAGTTCATTGGCAATTCCGACAACTTGAAAAGACACGGCGTCTTCCGCTGCAACAGTCGAGTGTGTTGATGTTTGTCCTGAGCACGGACAGTTGGCGAATACGACGCCCCGTTCATGTCAAAAGTGACAGCTTCAGGGGTCCATGCCAAGAGTGAGCGCGTCATAGCACCCATTCCAGGGGTCTTAGTGGCTATTCGTACTTTGTCCGCCCAAAATAGGCCTGAGGCCACGCGGTCCAGTCTTTATTAGGCTGCCGAGGCTCCGTCTCTGTTAGCGCGCCGGCGGCTCAGCGTCACGAACACTTCCTCCTCGTCGGACCTCCTTTGCTCTCCGGCGTCCTCCACCCCAACAACCCTCCCCTGCGCCTCGTTTGCAGCGCTGTTTCTCGCGCCAGCTCGCCTGCCCATCGCGTGCTTCGTTTATCTCCCGTCGCCGTGCTCCAACAGCCGCACCCAATGCCCTGATGTCGTCTCGGCCCGCGTCCTCCCGGCGATGAATCCCGCCTGCTCCTCCTCCTCCTCCGGCCACCAGCACGACGACTCGGCCGCCGCCGTGGCCCTGCGCGGCGCCTCCCTCGCGTTCCAGAAGAAGCCCGCCGGCGCGTCGCCGTCGCCGTCGCTTTCGCCGTCGCCGAGCAGGGACGGGAGCAGGGGCAATGGCGCTCTCGCGGCGGCCACGACGGTGGGCACGGGGACCAGGTCTCCTGCTCGAGCGGCCCTCGCCGCGCAGACGACTGGCGGCGCGGCGCCCGAGATAGATTCCCCGGGTCCGGCTCACGCTCACGGGCACCAGGCAGGGCTGGTGGCGGCGCGGCTGCACCAGCTCGGCGGCGGCGGCGGTCAGACGCAGCACCAGCAGCTGCACCCGGGCGCTGGCAGGGTCGACCCGAAGAGCCCGAGCTTCATCGCGGCGACTCTGGCGGCGAGCCGCAGCGCGAGCCCGGGCCCCAAGGCGCCTGCGCCTGCGCATCCGCCGCGCCGCAAGACCAGCCTGGGGGCGCTGAGCACGCCGGCCGGGGGCGACGCCGGC